>BQNB010145228.1:0-16745 GCA_026074375.1 Tanacetum coccineum
ATGTTTTATAAATACAACGAGAACGTTGTATAATTCAAGTGGGGGGATGAAATTAGAATGATCACTTGTCCAAATTTTCACAATAAAAATATTAAATTATGCTCAAATTAAAAAAAAATTCAAAGCATACTTTTGTGAAATTACATGTTGCATAACCAACACCCAATAACCCTTGTTAGATATAGTGAGGATTTAACCTTTCCGTTTCTAACTGTTTACCCAAATTCCACAAAATATGAGTGTGCCGGTGATGTTGTAAACTTTAGAACTTGGCTTGGTATATCTATTCGAGGCCACAATAATGAGTATTATGGATTTAATTAGATGATGGAGTAACTTGTTTAAATTGGTAAATTTGTAAGATTACACCCAAAAAGCCTTTATATGTTGTTTTATTAACTAACTATACTGGTTAGTTAACACCCATATAAACCCTTTGTTTACTCTCATTTTAAGAGTAAGATACCCCTAGAAAAACCTGTAGAGCCAATCCTTTAGGAATAACACCAACTATTTGTTTCGTTACACCTTTACACCTTAGCCTATCCTATTAGCTTAAGTCCATTTATCAGTTGCTAGTTGCTTAAAGTGTAAAGTATGTATTTCCTATGTCTTGTGTCATTTTCTATCTCTAGTATGGTTGGGAAATTTACACATCGCAATGGGAATGTAAAAAGATGTTAAAACTCATGTATTTTTACTACCATCACAATTATTGGTATGTCCGAAGAATGAAGAATAATGGAGGAAATTATCCGGAGTTATTATGATCGTGAAGATGGTGAAATTACACCGAGATTCTTAAAAACACGAAAAAATTAGAAAAATCACAACAAAAAAGAGGAGGAAAGTTTGAAGATAGTCGATTCGTTAAAGCTTGATTTTTCGTTGACGCATATAAAAAAGCAACGATGTAAAGTTATGTATAAAGTGGTAGATATCGCCACTTGTCTTTGTAAAAGTATGGGATGATTGGAAAGTTGACCGTTACAAGAATGCCAACTTAGGTTGTTGTTTTTGATCTATGATCAAGATGTTTGTGTATATAGTTGTGTCTTTATCATGGTAACGGTAAGAAAAAAGTGTCTAGCAACTTGTACCTTATCTGTTTGTACTTAATCTATTTGTTTTATGAATTTTATTTAACAACAATTTATTTCCTTTCCTAATCATTAACCTTGAGTTTCACTCGAATGAGGATGTGATCGAGTCATGCATGTCTATTCTGTCGTTACGGCCATGTATGCGTGATTCAGCTGCCTTGTTTGTTTATTACTTTTGGTAAAAGTTAGAAGATCCACACCCTATATAATTCTTCATCATAACCCTTGGTTAAACTCGAATGAGGATGTGATCGAACACACATATCTATTCTGTCGTTACAGCCATGTATGTGTGATTCAGCTGCCTTGTTGGTGTGGTACTTTTGGTGAAAGATTGTTAGAATGGTCAACCCTAAGCCTTATAATAAAACCCTAATGGTAGAGATGTGTATCCTTGCCAAGCCTATGATAGAATGCTCATCACAACCGAGCAATTGAGCGAATTAGTTACATGTTACCACATAGATTAGTTGAGTGATTTGAGTGTTTTCATCTTCTTATTTCGTGAGGTGTTTGGTTGTGTACTTGTAATAGATCAAATAAATGCTTAAACGGAAAAATCCTTAGGATACATTTTCATAAACTTTTAAAGGCTACTTGAGGACAAGTAGGATTCGAATGGGAGGATATATGTTGACATCAAATAACATATATTTTATAGCACCATTTATCCCATGTAAATAACTCATTTTGTATAATTATTGCAAAGAATTGTTACTTAATCGTTTGTATTTGAGAATTGCAGTAATTACGGAGTATTTGGTGAAGATTAATGATTCACTTTAAAACAACTCCTTTAGTATATATAAATATATAATAAATATAAATATATAATAATAAGAATTATCTCAAGATTATCAATGAAGTGATAGGAAGTATTTCCAAGCTGGGATTTATTTTAAAGGGGTTCTTACTTTTTGACCAAAGTAAAATCCCTAAAAACCTTCCCGGAGTCGTGTCCCGACGAGGAGCGAATTTGAAAATCAAGGTATCGTTTAAGAATTTATGCTTGAATATCACAAATGGGATTGTTTTCTATTTCTACTAATATATGCTAAAAATAAACAAAGGCAAACTAAAACGGGAGCAATTAACTAAAACACTAAAAACGATAAACGGATTCAAAACCCGTTCTTTTAAAACCCAAATTCTAAAATTTTAACCCTACAAATAAAAATTTAATTTTTATAAATCCTAAATGATAAAAGAAAGTTTTAAAAAAAAGAATTATTTTTTTTTTGACTTTTATATTATTTATTATGAATTAAAAACACTTTTAATCTAAAAATTAATTAAAAATACTAAAATAAATGGGAAAATTCTGAAAAAAAAATTCGAAAAGTAATTTGAACAATGCTAATCCATGAAAAAAAAAACGGGCCAACAACTTATCTAAATAAGCGGTAACATAAGCAAAAATGCTGGATAAGCTTATAAGGGAAAAAGGTCTAAATAATAAATAGTATCAAAACTCTAACAGATGGCCCTACTGGTGCTAGATGGGTAATCGAGAGTGTAGTGTTTAATGCTTTGGCTTGTAAAAGGGAGGTCACAGGTTCGACCCCGGTGGCCTCTCCTTGGTTTGAAAACATTTTTTTCTTTTTTTATAAAAAAACTATAAAATAATCAAAACTAACAAATTTAAAAAAGAACACTTTTTATAAAAACTCTAAAATAAGCTGGCAAAAATAAAAAATAAGCAGATAGTATGCACTTATAAAACACATATGTCATATAAGGCTAACATTTTTGGCTTTTCTTATAGACTAATAAGCATAATGGAGAAAGTGGAAATAAGCAAAACCAAAAACAAGCTACACTTAAAACAACATTATAAACAAACTTAAGCTAGGCTAACAAAATCTAAGCAAAAGGCATTTAAAATGCTTATTGACAATAAGATGACACAAAGACAAACAACAAAACCACTTTCAACTTTTAAACTAATAATAAGACATAATAAGCAGTTGAAAATGCAAATAAGCTAAGAGGAGATGATTTAACTAACCCTAATAAGCACATAGGAACGAGAATAAGCCAAGCAAATAATCTGGAAAGCTTTTAAAAAGCATATAAGCTTTTTGGCTAAGCTTGTTAGCCAAACAGCCAAAGGGACATTTTCTAGCTTGTTTTTAAACTAGAAAATGGATCCTTATGGCTTAATGACTTATATGCAAGTCAAGCTTGTCCAATAAGCTACAATAATCAGCAATTAAAAAGGAATTTGAAATTAAGATAAGCCATGAAAAAGGCTTATGAAAATGGCTGATTTCAAAATTTTACTCTTTTTGGTTTTCATTTTAAAAGATAATTTGGCTTTTGCAGCCCTAAAAATAAGCTAGTAAAAGCTAAGGTTAAAACTTAAAAGCTGAAAACAGATGAAGCTAGATATCTTAAGAGCTTATATAATCAAAATCAGACAATAAAACATACTTTATGTAATCTAAATTAATTAATGAAAACTAGCTTTTAGAAATCTAAAAAGAAGAATAAGAAAAACTTAGACAGTTTTAGACTTGACTCAAACAAACAATTGCACACTTGATTTAAAACCTTTTCTACTGTATTTATAGACTCAAACAAGAGTAAAAATGACACCAATCAACATTTAAACAAAATCTAATCAAATAAGCTAAGTTACTAGACATAAAACTTGAATTTAAGACTCTAAAAACTGATTTGACTCAATAAACCTAAAACTTGAATTTAAGACTCTAAAAACTGATTTAAACTATTAATTAGACTAAATTTAGACTAGTTAAATCTGATGCAAGTGGTAAAAGTGATCCAACAGTGCTAACCATAGGTAATTTCTTTGTGGTGAATTCAAACAGTAAACTTAACTAAGATTTATGAAAAACTTGATTGAGTTAAACAAACATTAGAGAGCTTATATGAGCTTATTAATTGATATCCAAAAGCTTTTAGAACAAATTTGCATAATGTGTAAAACAAAATTTAAAGACATGAGTTAACTAAACATGAACTTATATTAAAACTTTAAAGAAGTACAATACTGATGAAAGAAAATGCATAAATTAAAAGACAATCAAATGTAAATTTACACTACTCCTACACTACTTTTCCTACAATGAAGAAATAAGCAGCATATAAATAGCCGAATACAATGCTCTCAGTTGTGCTTGTTGTGTTTGTTATGTGAGGAGAGTGCAAAATCATCATCATAGCTATCCATTCCAATCTCTAATCCATCTGAGTCCTTGATTTTTGTCATGTCCTAATAGCCAATCAAATGATATGGGATTGCCAAGGTGGAAGTGGGGTTAGGGGGTGTGTGACTTTGTTTTGTCATAGGGTGAGAATGAGAGTGACAGATGAATAATGTGGGGATTGGGTTTGACGGGAAAAGGGATTTGGGTCATACTTGTTTGACTAGGTGCAGGATTAATGGGGTTAGTGGTGAAAGAGACTATGGGTAAAAAGGGTATTAAGGTGCAGGGGCTAATGGTGTTAGTCCTAAGGACTAACAGTGTTAGTCCTTAAGGACTAACTGTGTAAAGGTTTGTAGGGAAAAAAGGCTAACAGGGTTAAGTGTGTATTGGGCTTTGTTTATTTGGGCTTATTTTATAAAGGTTAGGCCAGATTAAATAGGATTTTGAACTTTTGATCATTAAATAAGTATATTGGGCTGATCCGGCCCATTAAGTGGGGTACGAGTTGGCCCGATAAGATTTCTTCGGTTTCGTCATCGGCTTTGACTTGTTGACTTTTTGGGTTGACTTTGACTTTTTAACGCTTTTCCATTCCGTGCTCGGTTTTGTCTGTTGTGGCTTGATTTTTGCCTTTTTCTGAATATCTGTTACCTGCACATCATAAATAGCAAAACACACATATTTTTGGCATTTTATGTCCGTTTTTAATCATTTGGGGTGGTTTTATTAGGTAAAAAGTATGTGTATTTAAACACATACCAATTAACTAAAAGGCTCGCATTCTAGAGCTTAAACGAAGATATTTGAAGATCATTGTTCTGACAACAAATACGCCGTATCCATCAAGGAAGATACGGCGTATCTGTGCCTACACTTCACTAAAGACCACGAAGGAAACAAGATCCAATACGCCATATTCAGTCTATATGGAAATTAAATATTCTGGAAGATATCAAACGTGATCCCTACTCTAAGAAATCCCTAATACGTCGTATCGAAGACATTCGATACGCCGTATAGACCTTTTTCCAGACGTTATAAATAGAAAAGTAAAAAACAAGTTTTAAGTGTGCTAAATCATATTCTCGATACCTAAACCACAAAAGTCAATTTTCAGAGGAGAAGAATAGCATAAGAGGTCGAGCAACGCAATTTATTCCATAGGAGACAACGTGTAATTTCTTGTACTTTTGTAATCGTTCAGTTTTTGGTATCATTCGTTAACTCGGTTAGTTTACCTTGGCTAAATCATTACTTTTGTATAAATTATGATGTTTGAAGGCTAATACCTTCGAGTATTACCCATTATTATAAAGATCTTAATGTGTGGTTTGTTTATCTTGATTTCTTAATTTATCGGTGATTGCTTGTTTATGTTTATCAATTTATACTTGTTTACGTGCTTTTGTATGCGACCTATCATTCAACTGGATCTAGTGATACGGACCAAGTAATCTAGATGTCGGGATAGCTCTCCATATAGTGATTTATACATCTAGACCAATAGGATCACAAATAACGACCTATCTTTGCCCTTAGATTGTGAGCTTAGTTGCACCAACAGGTGACCTTGAGATCAACGAGTATGTTCTCAATTATTTGGTAAAGACTTAGTTAGTGAACTACTAGTGTATGAACCACCATTAAGCAGTAAGTAGGTAAAGTCTCCATGAGCTAGGGTTTAACAAGATCACCATTGCTTTAATCCCTAAGATAGATTATAATCAGCAAATAAAGATGCTTTATGCAGATGCGTTTAATTGTGACAGAATTCTACGTGTATAGGTTTAAGAAAGAAGTACTACTAACCTTAAGAATGATATGCCGCCTCGAGATAAGTAATCATTGCACTAAATAAACAAAACAACGTTTTGATTGGATTAATAATGGTTAATATAGATTTCTTATATTTGGCTAGACCGCTCTTTTATCTTCTGTTAATTTGCTTGCGTGTGTTTAAGTGTCTGGATTGGTTTTAGTCACCACAAAACCTATGCCAGTCTCTCAGGCTGAAAACCCCCTTTATCTATTAGATTTAGGATTTACATAGGTTTAGCATGGGTTTAACATATATTAGACTAATTTAGAAAAACCAAAGTATTAATAAATTAAAAGTTTTTCTCGCTGTTAGTGATCGGCAACCTACTTACCATGAAACTCCCATCGATTGGGTACATTACCCGTGAAAAGTGTTGTTTTAGGTAAAGTCGGTAAAATATAAATTTAAAACTTGAAGCATAAAATTACACCTACACAACGACACGATCAATCTCATACCAATCATGTGAACTAAGTACTCAAACCTTTCTTTTGGAAGGGCTTTTATAAATAGATCAGCAAGTTGATATTTTGTCCCGACAAAGTAAAGTTTAATGGTACCTTTTTCAACATGCTCATTGATCAAATGATAACGGATGTTAATGTGTTTTGTACGTGAACGCCGTACCAGATTGAAAGATATGGCAATTGTACTTTATGATTCATAATACATTATAATCTTGTTATACCAAAATCCATAATCCCTAGCAGTTGCGTCCTCATCCAAATGACTTGTGCGCAGCATGCAGATAAAGATATGTACTCAGCTTTAGTAGTTGACATTATTGTATAATCTTGCTTTTTGGACGACCAACTACCTAGCTTATCTCCCAGAAATTGTATGCCTCCTGGTGTTCTTTTGCAATCATCATTACACCCTGCAAGGTCTGCTTCTAAATATGCAACTAGTTCAAACCCGAAGTCCTTTGAGTACCATAGACCCATGTTAATGGTTTGTCTTAGGTATCGAAAGATCCTTTTGACCTCTTTGAGATGTTTTTCAGTAAGGCGTGCCTGATAACGCGCACATACGAATGTCGCAAAGGCAATGTCTGGTCGACTTGTAGTGAGATACATAAGTCCCTTAATCATACTACGATATTTAGTTTCATCAACTTGGGTACCTTGTAAATCTGCATCTAGTTTGACTATAGCCATTAGCGTACTAATTGAATCACATATTTTTCCATCCCATGTTTTGTAAGAAGATCCATAGTATATTGTGATTGACATATGAAGATTCCTCGGGGTGATTGATGAATCTAAAGTCCAAGAAATAACTTCATTTCACCCATCATTGACATTTCAAAATCATCTTTCATTAGTTTTTCAAATCTATTTGAAAATACTTCATTTGTTGACCCAAAATTATGTCATCGACATAGTTTAAACAAGTAAAATGTCATCCCCATGTCGTCTTGTGAACAATGTCGGATTGACAATACCTTTTGTGAAATGGTGTGTGATTATAAATGAGGAAAGCTTGTCATACCAGGCTCTAGGGGTTTGTTTGAGACCGTACATAGCTTTTTTAAGATGATAGATGTGATTAGGAAAGTCTGGTTCTACAAAACCATCAAGCTGACTTACAAAAACTTCCTCTTTCAGTGTTCCATTCAGAAATGTCGTTTTGACATCCATCTGGTAGATAGGAAAGTTCTTGTGAGCCGCGTATGCCATAAATATTCTAACAACTTCGAGTCTTGAAACAGGTGCAAAAGATTCCTCAAAATCGATACCCTCCTCTTGACCATATCCTTTGGCAAATAAACGAGAATTTTTTTGAATTACTGTAATCTCAACCTCTGTCTTGTTTTTCCAAATCCATTTGATTGCGTTATGTTTCTGCCAACAGGACATTCAACAAGTTCATAAACATCAAGTTGTTTGAACTGGTTAAGCTCATTTTGCATGGATTCAATCCAACTGTGATCAAGCATAGCTTCCTTGATGTTTTTTGGTTTAGTATTACTCACTGTCAGTGCATACATACACATTTCAGCATCAGTGTGCAACCTACTTCTTGTCATTACAGGCTTAGAGAGGTCACCAATCACTTGTTCAATTGGATGATTCTTAGTCCACATATCAGCAGAGTGATGTTTTTGGTAGAACTTGTGCATATTTGATGAATCTTGATATGTTGAAGATGACTTAGCTTCTTCAAACACATGAGTATGAAGTGGATTGTAATAAGCATTTCTGTCAGGTTCTACAACATCTTCTTGAATTGATTCATCGGCATTTTTATTTGAGACTGGAGTGTTTGGTTTAGTGGCAACTGGTTCTTCTAATGAGGATACTATTTGAGGAGCTTCATCTTCTTCAACGACAATTGATGATGATGAAAGAGTGTCTTCGTTATCAAGAGTACTTGCAACATAATTATTTGACACTTCTGGAATACCCATCGCATAGTATTCTTCATACAGAGGGCCAAACAAATTATCCAAGTCTGTTTTTGATGGTACCAATTGTGAATCTTCTGATAAAATTTGAAAATTCGAGTAGTTAAAATCGAGTCCTGAATTGTTGCATTCAAAAGCCATTGTTGTGGGTTCATCAAATTTGACATGTATCGTTTCCATATCTTTTTGGTCTGGTGGTTATAGATGCGAAAACCTCGTGATGACTCAGAATAGCCAATAAAGATACCAATGTCAGCCTTCGGTTTCATTTTTTCAAGATCATCACGATCATTTGTTGGATAACAACGAGATCCAAACACATGAAAGTATTGAACATTAGGCTTTCTTCCTCGAATCCGCTCATAAGGAGTCTTGTTGTACCTTGTGTGTACAATAGAGCGATTCTGAGTAAAGCAAGCAGTAGCAATAGCTTCAGTCCAAAGAAATTCTAGAGTTTTTGAAAAGATGAGCATTGTCCGTGCAGCCTCGACGAGTGTACGATTTCTACGTTCTACAAAACTATTTTATTGAGGCGTTCAAGCAATGGAAGTATTATGAACAATGCATGGCTTTGCATAAAACGACTATAATTTCTCGTTTTTGAACTCAGTTCCATTATCAGGTCGGATCTTCAAAATTTGAGCCCTTAGATTCCGTTAAACTTGATTAATGAAACTGATGATCATATCTGGAGCCTCATCTTTGGTGCGAAGAAAATATACCCAGGTGTACCAAGAATAATCATCGACGATCATTGGAATATATTTCTTAGCATTGATACTTTCTACCCTTATTAGCCCACACAAATCCATATAATTCGAGTTTGGATTATGTACTTGGAACCAATTTTGGTGGAAGGGAAGATTTCTTGCTTTTTCCTTACTCACAGGCTGAACATAAGTGATCTTTATTATACTTAAATTTTGGAAGCCCATCAACTAGATCTTTTGACGTGAGTTGATTAATGGTACCAAAATTCAAATAAGAAAGCCTTTGGTGCCATAATCATGATTTTATTGATGTGGCTTTGGACATTAAGCACAGTGGAGAAGAAGCCGACAACTCAGAAATAGAGATAGTGTAGAGATTTGAATCACGAGAACCGGTAAGCAAATCATCACCCTTTAGATTTCAAACATAGCAAGTGTTTAAACGAAAGGCTACTTCTAAATCTCCATCACAAAATTGTTCAACTGAAAATAAGTTGTTTCCTAGGCCCTCAACATAGTAGATGTGACATATCGTGAGATTGCCTTGAACATAATCTTCATATCCAGTGATTGTTGCGAATTGATCATTCCCGAAGCGAACTGTTCCCATGAATTTCTCAACGAAATTTCTTAGCAGTTGAAGATTACCAGTCATATGCTTCGAGCACCCGCTATCAACAATCCAAAGGACGAGCTAGATCACTTGCATCACATGAAACAAATGCCAGTGGAAGAGTGGACAATTTGGCTACCCATTTCTGAGTGGTAACCGGTGTTTTTGATTTAGTTCTAACATTGGTACTACTCTTTGATACACTAGGTGGTGGTTGTGTAGTTTTGCTTTTGGGTGACCAATTAAAACATTATTGATATTCAAACCATTTATGCCACTTTCAGCTTGTTGCAATTTTGTTTTTTATATAATTGCTAAGTGTCCTACTTTAACTAGAATCAGAGGATATTTTACCGGGGACATTCCCCTTTACCAAAAAAATAATAATTGCTAAGTGTCCTACTTTAACTAGAATCAGAGGATATTGATACCGCACTAGAGACCATATTTGTTACTGTGGGGGTTTTAGAAACACTGAATCTAGATTTCACAACTACGGAATTAGCTCCTAAATTCTTAGATTTTGCTGCTACAAGGATAGTGAACAAGGCTCTTTTTACCCTAGAATCTCTAGACAAAGCATAAAGCAAACACATTTTTCATGAGAAAGCATAAACACATCATTACCACAAGAAACACAAACAATATTCAAACCGTCATTAACAGCATTTACAATCTTGGTATTTAATACACTTGCATTTGAATGACAAACATTTAAATTCTTTGTTTTACGCTTATTAGAACCTATACTAACCCTACTTGACACCTTCCGAACATGTGTAGATGAGCTCTTATCATTAGTGTTCTTCAAGACTCTATTCTTCGATTTAGTGTCCTTAGACTTTGGTCTTCTAACACTATTAGAACTCCCTACTCCTGTGGAATTAGAAACATTCATGTTAGTTTTAGAAACTTACATGTGTGACTCTTGTGTTGGAATTTTATACATTCCTCTTGCAATAACATTTGCATTCTTTTTTTGTTTTTGCTTGTTTTTGGGTGTGAAATGTGAAGTGACTGGTTTTGACCTATTTGTTTTATCCTCTGGATTTGAAACTTTCTTAGCTTGAACTGCTATGTTGTTAGGCAATGATGTTACACATAAAAGTTTTCCTGAGGTCATAGATTTGTCAAACTTAGTGTTCATACTCTTTCCTTTTTCAAAGGTTTTGAGTTTATCCTTAACCTCAGAAACTATCATCAAAAGATCTTAATTCTTAAAATGCACATCACCAGAAGCGTATGTCTTTTGATTGATACTTTCTATTAACTAATTTAACGCTTGTTGATGTTAAGTCCGTGTTATTTTTATGGAATTAAAAAGCTTTTGATATTCTAGTTTGATATTTTCTCTTTCTTGAACAACATAATCAACTTGTATTTTTAGTAACACGTTCTCATCATTCAACGGTTAGAATCTTGACTTCCAAGAGACATCACAAGCCATTTTCTATTTTTGATGTTGTAGTTTAAGTTCAAAATCAATACTTTGAGCCTGTAATCGATCAAAATCATTTTCGAGAATTTTGATTCTTTTGAGTAAATTGACTTAGATATCTTTAAAGTCATTCGAAACTTTCTCCATCTCATTTTTTAACAACTCATTTTTGCGTTCTTTAACATAAATCAACACACAATCTCGAATTTCTTTTGTCAAGGATACTTCCAAAAGTCTATCGTTTTCGTTTTGAAAAATATTTTATTTTGGAGATTTTTCCTCAACTTTATGTTCCATTGATTCAAAAATATTTAACATTTCCTGTACTTCTTCAATAAGTTCTTGTTGAAGTTCTTTCAAAGTCTTTGTCAAAGATTCTGACATCAAAACTACATCGGTTTTATAAAACTCTCTTAAAGAATTTTAACTGTTAGAGACCCATCTCCTTTTTCTATCTTCTAAAAGAGTGACATCAATTCGATCCCGTAAGTTCAAAATTGTTGAATCCATTTTTTCAAACATTTTTAACAATTTGCTCTCTTTTCGCAATTTTTGAATTTGTAAATCTGGCATGACTTCTTTTGACTCAGAACATTCATTAAAAGTAGAAAGAAATGAAAATTATGTTTGTTCAACAGAAGGTCCTTTTTGAGGAACAAATGTTTCATAAAGAGCATTTAATTTTCTATAATCTAGTCGAAGTATTATGTTTCTCATTTTCAATCAATTTTCTTCCGCATCTTCTAAAGTTTCCTAAGAATCAGGTGAATCAATTTTTAATTTAGTACTGTGAAGCATTTCAACATGATACATTTTTGGTTGTGCTGCAATGCCTTTCTTTAGATGTTCGGGATTTTGATAACCCATCCCATCTTTGAGAAAAGGATCATAAACTTTATTAGGTGTCTTTCCAAGCATGTGAATGGTTTGAATTGTTTGACCCATTTTATAAATAATTCGATCACGAGAACTCAGTTTCTCCTCGAGATCAACAATATCTTCAAGATATCAATTTTCTCGTTCTTTGAAAGCCTTTTTAGCGAACTGAGTTTCATGTTAAATTATTATCTTTTCATTTTCGATTTTGAAAAATTCACTTTCAATTTATCTTTTTCTTTCAAAATTCTCTCAGTGGTGTCTTTTTCAGCACGTATTTCGTGTTCCAACTCATCACATGTTTCTTTATATTTTGAACATTGAATCGTTTTTTACTCAAATGTTTTGACCTGTTCCTTACACGTCTCAAGCTCCTTTTGTAGCAACTCTTTTTGCTTTTTAAGCTCATTGTTTAATCGTTTTTTATTTTCAGCTTCTCTTTGAACATTTACGCCAGAATTTGAATAGTATGATATTCGTCATGAGCATTTGAATCATGTTCAGATGTGCCACCATTATTTTCCACATAAGGATCATCAAATATGATATTAGAATCAATTTGATCATCATCAGATGCGTGAATAATAGTTTTACGTTTCACATGATTCTCTTGTTCACGAACCTTGTGTGAAGCATTTACCTCACTAACAGCCTTTGCATCATAGTTTGGCTCAGTTGCAGCATTGTCATCAGCTGGTTAGATTCGTTCCATCATGATTACTGCAGCAGTTAGCTCTTCCAATGTTTCATCTCCATAAGAATTATCGAGCATGAAATCATTTTCTTCGTCCTTGAGGTTGCTTCCCGCTTCATCTTTCATGGCTAGCAACATTTGTTCTCTAAAATAGTTTTCATCATGAACTATTGGTTTTTGACAATCACGGGCATAGTGGCCTTTTTCATTGCAGTTATAACACTAAACATTTTCCTTCCCGAATTTGACTCAGTTCGTGGAACACGCCAAACAATCTGATTACTTTCATCAATCTGAGTTAACCCATTTCCTGCATTAAATGCCTGATTCCTATTTTGTCTTCCTGCATTCCTGTTACCATTTCCACCATATCCCGCATTCTTAGTTTATATGTCAACTCTACCATCCTGAATCACAACTTGATTTCTTGTGTTTGATGAAGTACGAAGACGATTATTGGTAGGTGTAGAGAACTTCTGGGTGATTGCTCGAGCTAATAACATCATTGCGGTTGTAAGCTTGTCTTCTTGAGAATCTCCTTGTAACTCCCCTTGATAATTGATGTGTTTTTGTGAGTAGGTAATTTATGTATCAAGTTTTACTATTTATTTTATGTCGACTATACCTAAAAACAACACTCTAACGGGCAGTGTACCCGATCAGATGTATCTTCGTTGGTAAGTAGAATGTCGATCACTAAGAGCGAGAGCGTTAATTCTTAAGTCTACTAGTATTTTAGTTATCTATGTTAGTTCTAATTTATGTTAAACAAGTTAAACCTAAACTAATGATAAAAGGGGGGTTTCAGCCTGAGAGACTGGCACGAGTTTGGGTTATCTAACCTAGGGTTTTGATGACAAGTAAAGCAATAAACACACACAAGAAGATAAACAAACGATAGAGGAGCGGTCAAACACTAATGTAAGGAAAACGTATCAACCATGAATAATCCGATAAAACGCAGGTTTGTTTATTTAATGCAATGAGTGCTTATCTCGAGGAAAGGGCATATCATTCCTAGACTTAGGCGGTACTTCTTCCTAAGACCTAGACACGCTAATTCTATCATAATTAGACGCATCCGCATAAAGCAAGCATTTTTTGATTATAATCTATCTTAGGAGATTCATAATGGTGCTCTTACAAAACCCTAGCTCATGGAGACTTTACCCACTTACTGCTTAACGGCTCTTTATATACTAGTAGTCCACTGTTCGAGTCTTTACCAATGGGACGAGAACATACTCATTGATCCCAGGGTCACTTGTTGGTCCAACTAAGCTCACTAATCTAAAGGCAAAGATAGGTCAATATCAGTGATCCTATGATTTTAGTTATATAAATTGCTATATGGAGAGCTATCTCGGACTCTTAGCCTACGCCCAAATAACACCGAAGTTGCAGCGCATTAAATATATAGGACTAGACCCAGCTGAATGATAGGTCGCATACTTAAGCACGCAAAAATGTTTAAGTTGATAAACATAATTAACAATCAACGATAAATTAAGCAATCGATATAAACAAACCAAACATTAAATCTTCATAAACATGGCTGATACCTAAAGGTATCAGCCGACAGTCATTGTAAAAATACACACGATTTCATATATGAACGATTAAAGAAAAGAAACCTTAACCGAACGCATATTTGGTTGCGCGAAGATTACAAGAGTTTTCCTATGATCTTGAGGCTCTTTTTCTGACATTCTATGCTCTTCTATTCGTCTCTTGGCCGACTTGGTCGTTTAGGGATTCACTTGCATACCTAAAACTGAGTTTAGGGTCGTCTATTTACAGGGTCTAGAAATAGGTCGATACGCCGTATCGAGCGATGTGGGATACGACGTATTGGGGATTTCTTAGAGTAAGGACCACATTTGATATCTTCCAGAATATTTGTATATAATAAACCTTGGATACGACGTATTGCGGCTGCTGGATACGGCGCATTAGGTCTTCAATCCTTCGTGATTATCTATGAAGTGTAGGCACAGATACGTTGTATCTTCATGATGGATATGGCGTATTGGTGTAAAACCAGCTTGTTCTTCTTCATTGACCAAAGTATTATATACGGCGAATCGTTGATGTGGATACGGCATATTCTTCAGAGTCAGACAATGGTCTTTTAGTTCGTCAAGTCTTGGATATGTCGTATAGGTCTAGAATAATATGGCGTATTGGCTGTCAGATCAGTAGACTTTCTTGAATTCTTCATTTATGCTCCAAAATGCGTGCCTCTTAGATAAACTTTACCAAGTACTCCATAATTACTGCAAATAACAACTTTAAGCAATTAAGTACCAATTCATGCAATAATTATACAAAATGGGTAATTTACATAGGATAATGATGCTATAAAAGTGACGTTGTTTGATGTCATCACAATTCCTCCATTTCCAGTTTCAGCAAAACTTTGATTTTGTCTTCCTTGTACTTGTTAAACTGTGACTCTACCATCTTGAATGGTTGCTTGGTTTCTTGGATTAGAATACGTTCTGAGTTGATTATTTGAGGGTGGAAACCTTGATGCCATAGCAGACAAGAATGCCATTGCTTTGTTAATGCAGTTAATCGGATCCTCTCCTTGCTAAAATGTAGGAACAGAGAGATCGAAGTCCAATTGGGGAAATTCACCTTGAGATTGTTGTGTCACTGACAGAGATATGAATTGTTGTGGAGAAACTTATTGTTGTAGTGGATTAACTGGAGTGTGATGGTGTTGATGATGAATAGGTGCTGCATAAACTGGTGTGATTTGTTGAGGGGATGGATGCATTGAAGGAACTGAATGTTATGGGTACTAAGAGGGATTGTATAGAGTTTGAGAATTGGCTACCAATGCAACAGGATCCGAATATCTTTCACGCATGATACATACTTCATTAGCATGTCGTTGATGTTGACTGAGGTATGCATACAACTGATCATAGTTGGTGGTATACAAACTCTTTTCTAACTTCACATCAGTGGCAAACTTGCTCCATTCCGGTGGAAGAGCATTCAGAAACTTTGTATTGAATTGAACTTGCTGTATCGTCATTCCAATAGTATGCATGTCATTGATCAGCTGAGAGAATCTCCAGTAATACTCATACAATGTTTCACCCTGAATGGAAGCAAACTTATCAAACAAGTTGTACAATTTGCATTCACATTCTTGATATGATAATTCAGTACCTTTCATTAGTAGCTTGACTCAATCCCAAATATCCTTAGCCGCCTCTTGATGGTTAACAAGTAAATACACATCGGGTGGAAGACCGTGAAGAATGATATTAGTTGCTTGAACATCACAGTCATCTTAAAGTTGTTGTTCTTTAGTGAGTTCAGAGTATTTCTTAGGTCTAGTCTGTCCATCTTTACCTACTACCAGTGGATAGACTAGTGGACCTTCATTGATTAAAGCAAGCATAATCCTGCCATTTTTCTTCCCTTTGATGAATAGTCGTATACGACTTGCCCATGAATCGTACATTGAATCTCAAGCATTGGAGGGCGATTCTCAGCTCCAGCAACAATCATGCGTTCTGCTAAAGTAGTCATTGTGTTTTAATTGAAAAGTGAAATGATTAAAGATTGATCGAACAGTGATAAAGGAAGATTGTGTTAAGAGATGTTGTTGTCGGTGATTAAGATTGATATTCCACGGGATATTACAAATCTTTACTAAAACTGAGAAATCCAAGTATTTCATAGGATTTTACAAAGTAAGACAAACCGTAGAAAATAAAATCTTTTTGTGATTAATGTAATGTTTCTCAAGGAATATGACGTTGTAATGTTTCTCAAGAAATATGTCACTGTAATGTTTCTCAAGAAATATGTCATTGTAATGTTTCTCATGGAATATGTCACTGTAATGTTTCTTAAGGAATATGTCACTGTAATGTTTCTTAAGGAATATGT
>BQNB010145229.1:0-16745 GCA_026074375.1 Tanacetum coccineum
TTAATCATATGTTAGGTTTATGAAAGTGAAAGATTATCAAGAAAATTTCTATAAAATATATAACTTTCTAATATGAAACAAAACGTACTAACCTAATTATAACTTGTTTACACAGTGAAACATACGGTTCAACATTAGTTAAGAATTGAAGACACATTATTGTTGTTCACATTTTGTTACAGCTAACGTCCTTTTTGCGTTGACCATTAGTTAAAAGCCAATGAAATGACAAAAATACTCTCATCTTTATCCCGATTTAATTTTCCTCTTGAATTTATATTTATTTTTTATTCACACTTAGGAACACAAACTCACATTCTAACGAGGTTTTCGACCCGCGCTTTGCTGCGGAGCGTTAGCGGTTTATACTGATTCATGATTCGGTGTAACGTAGCAATACTACTCAAATAAAACTTTATAAGTTTCAAATCATCTAAAGTTTAGTTTAACAGAATATAGGTCAGATCATATGCATTTGCTACATAGACATTGTTGATTGTTGCTCGAAATGAACTGTATTTTGTAGTAATACACTTAATACATAATTAGTGAGCACTAATGTGTTCCCTGCCCGGTACTTCATCCGGTGTATATTTGTTGACTTTGTCTTCCAATGACGATTCTGGCATTTCAATCTTCCAGAATCCAATATTCGTCGTGACGGGCATACATTGTCGTTGATCAGCAATTGGTAACGCCAGTTAATCGATGTTTGCATTGTTCTTGTTTTTCTTTTTCTTGCTCTGCAAGTTGTTCAAGCAGTAATCAATATACCATTCAGTTATAACTACAACAAAATATCAACATATACAATTTGTTGTGTAGATATACTTTTTATCTCTTCTGCATACCCAAAAAGTTCCCACATGATAATCGTATTGTCTTTTGAAATCAAACTACTTTTGGACGTTCTTATTCTTGAGCAGCTTATCTGCGTGTAGAATATCACACTTGATGTTCTAGATACTGATAAGTTGCTCAATAATCAGCACACATCATAAAGTAGCAAGGTCATACGAAACAAAATTTAAACCGCAATGGCTGCAAACACAATGAAGTGATGCCCCACCATAATACGTGTCAAATTTAACAAACATAATAATCAAACCCGACATGGCTGCAAACATAATTTAGCGATGTCGTGCCAAGATACGGGTCAAATAAGCAACTGCAATTGAAGATCATCATAGGCATAAGGAACAAAATTTCACCTGCAATGGCTGCAAACACAATGAAGTGATGCCCCGCCAAGATACAGGTTAACTTTAAATACCCCAATAATCAAACCTGGCATAAAAGGCGTTTATCAGTAATAGGATGGGCATCTACAAAGAAAGATGGGAAACTGAAGAGGCTGGGACGAAAATATAGTTCGCACCGAATTATTTGTCACGGCATTCTCTTTGGTTCCACATCCTTCTTTGTTAAAACGCATTCTACCTATGATCAAGGCCTTTTGTTAGATTGAATGGTAAACGAACATATCGAGAGAATGTGAAAGTTTTTTTTATCCAAATAGATATAAGGCTCAAATTTGCAAATCATCGTAGCCTCGTCAAGGTAGCCTGGTATTGGTGGGACATCAACGCAGATTACTGCAAGCAAGCTATAGACTTTCACGGGTTTCATCGAAACTGCTCATTTTCATAATATCTACATTAAGGTCATCTGCAATTTCTTTTAGTCAATGTGTATTAAGATTTGAGGCAGCGGTGGTGACAGTCATAATCGTATTTTTGTTTTGATACGCATAATTTGGAAGAATAGATGGCGATACTATTTAGCGGCACGACGTCTTCTATCCGTTCTCGGTGCAACACAAAGGCAACGTATCGAAACGCAAATTCATTTATGGCTGTCACAGTTACTGCTGCGTCATTATTGAATAACAATGACAAAAAAATTCAAATGAAACAATTTATTGGCTCAGATAAGAGCTTTTGTAAGTCTGTCGTGGCTGCACACCTAATAAGTTGCCTAGCCAAGTTACGGACTTTTACGCGTTTTGTTCAGACTGCTCATATTCATCATTGCCTTATCAAGATATTATTACTAAACATAATATAACATCGGAATATACGTCAAGGGTTTTGTGATTGTCAAGTATGCCGAATTAGAAGTTATTTTTCTAAATCTAAGCACGCGTGAAAGTACCAAAACCCTTAGCATACTCTAAAAATCACTCCTAGGTCCAAGTAAGAAGTCAACAACTAAAGAGATATCATTTCACTTTTTAAACCGATGTTGTTGACTTCTGACATAGACGTTAGGGGTGGTCAACAGAGACGGATAACTAAGCTTATTCCTAAGAGGTAAACAAAAAACAAAGTTAAGCTCACAGTTGTCGTGCTCGAACTGGATTAAAAGGTATTCTACCCGTTGTGGCTGCAAACAAAATATAATGATGCGTCATAAAGATACGGTTGGGCGATACCCAACATGGTGTAACAATTGACAAGCAGTAAGGCAGATTGGCTCGGAGTAGAGGTTTAGGTTTTTAAAAAGTATACCTCAATGATGGTTGCATACCTAATAGGCTACCTCGCCACATCATAGACTTTAAGTATTTTATTAAAACCGCTCATATTCATCATCGCGACATCAAGCTAACGTTCATTTGGTGAGACATAAGATGTAAACAATGATCAGTAAATGTAGCGTAAGAGCCAACTACATGATAAGGGTCTTGTCACTCTCACGTATGCCTAACTAGAAGGCATCTTCTTAACATCGGCACGCATGACAGTGACAAACCCTTATCCTAAACATGGCGTAACAGCATATATAGCATAGGCAATTCCAATAACAACAAACGTAAATCAATCAGCATGCATAGAAGCTGTGTAATTAGCAATCAAACACAAACCGTTGTCACAACCGTGGGGTACCAGCATTCGTAATACAACCACTTCAACAATAAACAACGTAAATCAATCGGTATGCATAGAAGCTGTGTAATTAGCATTCACGCTGCTTCGTATACTGTAACAAGAAAAACTAAAAGGCTCAGATAACAGGCAAAGGTTCTGAGAAAATTTAAGTCGGTCACGGCTGCATGCACCATCAGTTGCCTAGCCAAGCAACAGACTTTAATTTCTTCTACTGAAGCCACTTATATTCATCATTACCTTATGAGTCGAACTGCATAATAAGCATTTTATCGCTCACTTTCGTTTCAGTCATATCTTCTTCCACCAACTACCATCTCATACATACTTATTCAAGAACAAAATAATTTTGTTGTGATATGTGAGCGACAGACCAGATAAAGGGGATTCAGATCCGGCATGGCTGCAAGCAAACTATCATGCTGTCGTGCCAAAATCCGGGTCACTACCAGCTTTCACATTCCAATAACCTATTGTGGATGGAAAGCAATCAATGCATTAACGCAATAGTTTCTTCATTGTATATGACACGTCATGGCTGCAAGCATAACTTGATGCCGCCACGCCAATTCAGGCACCAACATTTGTCGGTTTCAAATTGGCTCAGAGAAGTGTCTAAAGTACTCTTATTCATCATCGCCTAGTAAGGGTATCATATAATATATGTCATGCCTGAAAGCATAACCTGATGCTGCCCCGCCAATGCACGTGCAAAAATTTATCAATTTCAAAGGATCAACTGGCTCAGAGAAGTGTTTAAAGCAGCAAACAATATTGTAATTTCTGAGTTTGGCAAAGAACCATAAAAACAGAATGTTATCTGAAAAATAGAATCTCTTTTCAACAACTGTCAAGATCAGCACACAAATCGCTTTAGCATATTCTTATTCTTGACCAACATTTATGCACGTACAACATCTCATTTGATGCTTTAGACGCTCAGAGGCTGCTCATGAATTAGCACACATCATAAAGCAATTGAATGACATTTATTGGTACTTTTAACTTTGACAGTGTATAGTATATCAATAGTATTGCGTAAACAAACTCTTAAAAATGCCGTTGTTTCTGAACAACTATTAGTATTATGTATAATAAGGCTCAGATCAACAAGTAAGGCATCGACATGAGACACCCAGCATGGCTGCAACCACGAGCTGGGCATGGCTGCCCCGCCAAGATACAATGCTCAATAAAACCATAAAGCCCATTTATAAAAAACATAAATGCAAAAAGCTATCGTGATCGCCTTAATCAGCATATTATAACTATATATTAAACAACGTTATGTATCCCAAATCACGATTCCCCATCACTCTCATCACTCTCACATAACCCAATCCCACTTCAAGCGTGTCTATAAGTATCGGTCGGCTCATATTAGAGCTTAAGTTTATAAAAAAACAGAATTCCGCCATAGCTGCAAATGTAAAAGTTTACCTAGCCAAGTTACGAACGCTCATGGCCCATGTCAAAGATACTCATATTTATCACAGCCTATAGTAGTCCTTAGATATGCGATAAGAATTTTGTTAATATCATGCATGCCTTAGTTAGAAGTCATTTGTTCCAATCATCAACCACGCGTGATAGTATGTACTGGAAGTCATTTTGTTAATATCACACATGCCTTAGTTAAAACTCCTATTCCTATCACATTCCAACGAATGGTTCTGCATCATGTGATCAGGCAACACGAAAGCAACTCTAACTTGGAGGTAAATTTCATTTTTGTTACCTAATCATATGAACGTAGAGTCGTTCGTATATACTGGAAGAAAGTACATCTTTTAAGCAAGAACAAAGGAACTCACATTCTTACGTCCTCATTCTTGTTTTTTCATGTTGAACAAACTGTTTAGACACTCATACCAGATTTTTAAACCGCATGTCTCTTTCAGAAGCGAGACAAAAGGGACTCTTAGAGCAGATAAAGGCATATGAAACCCACCATGGCTGCAAACACATTGGCGTGCTGCCACGTCAAGATTTATGTCAATCACAACCTTTACAATCCAGCAGCCTATTATGATTGCAAATTAATAAACGCACCAACGCAACACCATATTCATAGCCAACAACAAAATAAATATGGGTCCGCAAACAGGTAGAAGAAGGTGTGAATGAAACATAAGTCGGCACACCAAAACAGTTTGGCTCATAAATGCGCTTGCTAGAGCGGATAAAGCTACATCAAACACAACATGGCTGCAAACACGATGTCGTGCTACCAAAACCAATATCTAAGCTAATTACAACCTTTACAATCCAGCAACCTATCATGATTGCAAATTCATAAATGCACAAACGCAGTAACATCATCATCGCCAACAACAGAACCCCAACAAACACACTGATACAATAATATGCAAAAGAGAATATGTAACTCACCATGGCTGCAAGCCCAATTTAGTATTGCCCCACTAAGATATCGATAGATCCATGGGTACAAACACAATTAAGTGACGCCCGCCAAGATACGTGCCAATTTGGATCACTACAATAATCAAACCCGTCATGGGTGCAAACACAATCAAGGGATGCCCCACCAAGATATGGGTCAATTTCAACTACCACAATAATGAAACTCGCAATTGTTGCAAACACAATTTAGCGATTCCCTGCCAAGTTACGGGTCAATTTGAACCATCACAATGAAAGGCCTACACCAAAGTTTAAATAAGCTGATAAGCAAACAAAAATAACAACACAATATAACATCATCTTTAAAAAAACCCCAAAATTAAACCCGATCAAAGTTGCATGTGGTTTATACGATTCAATTAAAAAGAATATAACATCATCTTTACAAAACCCTAAAATTAAACCCGATCAAAGTTGCATGTGCTTCATATCATTCAATTAAAAACAATATAACATCGTCTTTACAAAACCCAAAATCAAACAGATACCAAGTTGCATATGGCTCCTAAGCAAAGATTCAATTGCAACCAAAATAATATCAAAAGTGACAAAGATTAGTGTATTTACCAAATCAATTAAACACATCGATAAATACCGTTGTTTAATACATGGTTACAACTTTCGGCAAGATGCAAAACACCAAAACCACAACAAATCGCACACTATATATAGCCCCATCAAGATCAGATGTGATATAACCCCATCAAGATGTAAACAAACTCTTAAAATGCCACTGTTTCTGAACAACTATTAGTATTATGTATAATAAGGCTCGAATCTGCAAGTAAGGCATCGACATGAGACACCCAGCATTGCTGCAACCACGATTTAGGCATGGCTTCCTCGCCAAGATACATTGCTAAACAAAACCGTAAAACCTGTTTATAAAAAACATAAATGTAAAAAGATATCGTCATCGCCTTAATCATCATATTATAACTATATATTAAACAACGCTATGTCCTAAATCAAGATTCCCCAACACTCTCATCACTCTCACATAACGCAAACCCACTTTACGTGTGTCTCTAAGTACCGGTCGGCACAGATTAGAGCTTAAGTTTATGAAAAAACAACATTCTGCCATGGCTACAAATGTAGTAGTTTACCTAGCCAAGTTACGAACGCTCACGACCCACGTCGAAGCTACTCATATTCATCACAACCTGTAGTAGTCTTTAGATACGAGATAAGAATTTTGTTAATATCACACATGCCTTAGTTTAGAAGTCATTTGTTCTAATTATCAACCACGAGTGACTGTGCCAAAACTCCTATCACATTCCAATGAATGGTTTTGCATCATGTGATCAGGCAACACGAAAACAACTCTAACTTAGAGGTAAATTTCATTTCCGTTACCTGATCATATGAACGCAAAGCCGTTCGTATGAAGTGGAAGAAAGCGCATATTTTAAACAAGAACACAGGAACTCGCATTCTTACGTCCTCATTCTTTTTCCTTCATGTTGAACAAATTGTTTAGACACACATACCAGATTGCTGAACCACGTGTCTCTTTTAGAAGCGGGAAAAAAGGGACTGCTAGAACAAATAAAAGCATTTGAAACCCACCATGGCTGCAAACATACTGGCGTGCTACCAGGCCAAGATTCAGGTCAATCACAACCTTTACAATCCATCAGCCTATTATGATTGCAAATTAATAAACGCACCAATGCAACACCATCTTCTTAGCCAACAACAAAATAAAAATGGGTACGCAAATAGGTCGAAGAAGGTGTGAATGAAACATAACTGGTCACACCAAAATAGTTTGGCTCATACATGTGATTGCTTAAGTGGATAAAGCTGCATCAAACACAACATGGCTGCAAATATGGTGTCGTGTTGCCCCGCCAAGATATAAGCTAATTACAACCTTTACAATCTTGCAAGCTATCATGATTGCAAATTCATAAATGCACAAACGCAATAACAACATCATCGCCAAAAACAGAACCCTAAGCCATTGGAACACACTAACACAATAATATGCAAAAGAGAGTATGTAACTCGACATGGCTGCAAGCCCAACTCAGTATTGCCCCGCCAATATATCGATGGTGCCATGGGCGCAAACACAATCAAGTGATGCCCTGCCAAGATACGTATCAATTTGGATCACCATAATAATCAAACCCGCCATGGCTGCAAACATAATCAAGTGATGCCCCGCCAAGATACGGGTCAATTCAACTACCACAATAATGAAACATGCCATGGCTGCAAACACAATTTAGCGATGCCCTGCCGAGATACGGGTCAATTTAAACCATCACAATGAAAGGCCTACAACAAAGTTTTAAATAAGCTGATAAACAAACAACAATAACAACACAATATAATATCATCTTTAAAAAAACCCCAAAATCAAACCCGATCAAAGTTGCATGTGGTTCATAAGATTCAATTAAAAAGAATATAACATCATCTTTACAAAACCCTAAAATCAAACCCGATCAAAGTTGCATGTGCTTCATATCTTAACTACTTATAAAGCATAATAGCCTTCTATTTTTAGCAATATTGAATTTTCAACTTACACACATTTATGCATAGTGTACAACCCATATATACACAATTAAAACATACAAACACAATTAATACTCCTATCAACCCCCCCCCCCCCTCCACCCCTTACGTTAATATACAATCATATCTACACATGTTACAATCATAGAAAAGCATATTGTACCACTTTTTAATACATAATTAATACGCCTATTAAAACACCCCGTTACTTAAAAGTACAATAATATATTTACATTGTACAACTATTTAAAAACATACCTACCAAATTAAATACAACCACCTAAAACACCTGCTCACTTCAAAGTACAATAATATTTTCACAATGTACAATCTAAACAAGCTACAATATAATCCAAAGTATAAACTAATTAAACACACTAATTAATGTTATTTTTAAAACACTCTTAAAAAATAAAAAATACATGTTGTTATACACACTGTACAAACTAATAAAACACACAATGCTTCATACAACTATATGCTAACAAGTTGATGGTACATATAGTTTTAAAAACCGGACCGGACCAACGGGCTCAACTGGAAACTGGAGTCGCCACCGGTTTGGCTAGCCAATAGCCACTGGTTCGGCTAGCTAATAAAAGTCGTTCTAAAATGAACCAGAGAGAAACCGTTGAACTAATACAAATGGGTAAACCGGGATCTATTTCTCCGGTTAATCGTCACAGGATACCAACCGCCGCAACGCGCGGGTAACCTGCTAGTCATTCAATTAAAAATAATATAACATCATTTTTACAAAACCCCAAAATCAAACAGAACCCAAGTTGCATGTGGCTCCTAAGCAAAGATTCAATTAAAAACATCATAATATCAAAAGCGACAGAGATCGGTGTATTCATCAAATCAATTAAACACACCGATAAATACTGATGTTTAATACATGGTTACAACTTCCGTCAAGATGCAAAACACCAAAACCACAATAAATCGCACATCATATATAACCCCATCGAGATCAGATGTGATATAACCCCATCAAGATGTAAACAAACTCTTAAAAATGCCACTGTTTCTGAACAACTTTTAGTATTAGGTATAATAAGGCTCGGATCTGCAAGTATGGCATCGACATGAGACACCCAACATGGCTGCAACCATGATTTGGGCATGGCTGCCCCACCAAGATACAGTGCTCAATAAAACTGTAAAACCCGTTTATAAAAAAACATAAATGCAAAAAAGCTATCTTCATCACCTTAATCAGCATATTATAATTATAAATTAAACAACACTATGTATCCCAAATCACGATTCCCCAGCACTTTCATCGCTCTCACATAACCCAATCCCACTTCACGCGTGTCTCTAAGTATCGATCGGCTCATATTAGAGCTTAAGTTTTTGAAAAACAGAATTCCGCCATGGCTGCAAATGTAATAGTTTACCTAGCCAAGTTACGGACACTCACGACCCACGTCGAAGCTACTCATATTCATCACAGCCTGTAGTAGTCCTTAGATACGCGATAAGAATTTTGTTAACATCACACATGCCTTAGTTAGAAGTCATTTGTTTCAATCATCAATCACGCATGATAGTGCAAAAACTCCTATCATATTCCAATGAATGGGTTCACGTCATGTGATTAGGCAACACGAAAAAAACTCTAACTTGGAGGTAAATTTCATTTCCGTTACCTGGTCATATGAACGTAGAGTCGTTCATATGAACTGGAAGAAAGTACATCTTTTAAGCAAGAACACGGGAACTCACATTCTTACGTCCTCATTCTTGTTTGTTCATGTTGAACAAACTATTTAGACACACACACCAGATTGTTGAACCGCATGTCTCTTTCAGAAGCGGGACAAAAGGGACTACTAGAACAGATAAAGGCATATGAAACCCACCATGACTGCAAACATACTGGCGTGCTACCACGCCAAGATTTAGGTCAATCACAACCTTTACAATCCAGCAACTAAGGGTGAGTAGAAAAAACCGAAACCAAATCGAAAACCGAACCGAAATAACCGACCGAAACTAGAAATGATGGTTCGATTTTTACTTTTTCAAAAACCAAAATTTTTTGGTTCGTTTCAATTTTCGTCCAAAAACCAAACCGTAAAAACTGAACAGAACCAGTTTTGTTATATAATAATATATAATTATATCTTAATGTTTATATATGTATTTGTCATGTGTGTGTTTACTTGACAATGTATCATTACATATGTGACAATGATTATACTATATGTATTTTCACTTGCATGTGTGCGTCTCATTTATATGTGTGTAATTGTAGAAATTCGGGGTAAAACAAGATTGTTAGTATAAATTTGCCACACCGAAATAGAAACGGTTTGAAACCGAAAAAACCGAAAAACCGATAAGAAACCGGAAAACCCGAACTGCCAAAAACCGAACGATTTCTGTTTTTGATTTTATAAAAACTGAATGTTTCGGTTTGGTTTCGGTTTTAGCCAAAAAACAACCCAAACCGAACCGTATACATCCCTACCAGCAACTATGGGAAAAAAATGATCACAAAATAATAACAAAGTTTGAGGATTGTTCCGTTCAAATCATTATAACATAAAAGTTACAAAATCAAAAAACATTAATAAAACTTTGAGTGATTTGTATAACAAACATAAAGTTATAATGACTAAATTTAAACAAATCTCAAACTTAGGGCATCAACTATGGTGGTTTATGAAAATGTTTATAAAATTATGAAGAGGTCTAAAAATTTGTAAACCATAATAAACATCTATTTCAAGCTTATGTGCTATGAAGAAGTCTAGAATATTAGACATTTTCATAATTTAATGCACTTGAATTATGTGAGATATTTATAGAACTTGAAAAAGTTTATATACATAGCGGAGATAGGTTTATAAAACTAAAAGGTTTATAAATTAATGTCATAACACCATCCAAAGTTTACAATTTTTTCCAAAGTTTGGTTTCGGTATTCGGTTCGGTTTTCGGTTCAGATTTCCAAATTCATATCTAACCCGAAAACCGAATTTGTAGTTCGGTTTTAGGAAATTCGGTTCGGTTATTAGTTCGGTTCGGTTCGATTTACGGTTTATTTGGTTTTTTCGGTTTTTCTGCTCTCCCCTAAACTTAGTCTAAATTGTATCAATGACCCCTATACTACGGCTAACCTTTAGGTTTACATCGCAATAAGTAATTGAAAAAAAATAGTCCAAAATGTAACTAAGAAAAATCAAAAGAAAAAGGTATCACAATATGTCGCAAAATTTCAAGATAAAGATAGCAAATGTATACTTGTGAGTTGTGACTTGCTTCAAGATTCGTAAAGAGTAAAAGTCATAAATTATTAACATACTTTCACTTTTTCTTTTGACTTAGGCAAAATGGAAATTATCACCATTCAAAGTTTACAATTTTTTTTAAAGTTACAAACCTTCTCAAAAGTTAGATGTGATAACTGATTTTAAAGTAAAAATAACATAGACCTCATATACTTATTATGTCATTTTCATTTAACTTTTTTTTATATCCACATCATCCCCACCTCACTTCTCCGCCTCACCCCACTTAATTTATTCACCAGCACCTACCAATCCACCATCTTCAAAAACTCCATTGATTAACACAACAAATTCAAAACACCATATATAACCGAAACCCAAATCAAAGGCTGTGAAGATGAATTTGTTTTCATATATAACCATCAGTAGCCTCCAACTCCACTACGACCAAACACAAATCTGACTATTAGCTCCCAGCTTGATACTCAGATTCGACTGTTACACATCGAGGCTTATTCTCATAAAAGAGCCCAAAAAAATCTGATACACATCCAGCATTATTCGATTGATACAAAACTTATTCTGAATAAAAGTACCCATAAGCGAATCTGTGTTAAACGACCATTGAATCTAACACCATAAACGAATCTGTGTTAAACAACGAAGGACTAGAGAGGGCGTTACATCTTGTGGAGGACATGAGAGCATCCATGTTTTTTGTGGGGACACATTGAATCTGTGTTATCTTTAAGAAGCAGAGCAAATAATCTTGTGGCATTGAATGTGTGTTATTGATGGGCCTTATCCTTAGTATTAATCAGTCAATTAAAATTTTCCACGTGGAAAAAGTCAACCAAAGTAAATTTCACGAGTAAAAAATTAATGACATGGAAATTATGAAAATTACGTTTTTTATATTTACCGGTACCAACAAGTTTGGACGGTGATAATGAGAGTATATATTTTATTTTGCCTAAATCGAGAAAAAAATAAAAGTATGTTGATAATTTATGGCTTTAACCCATTCGTAAACTGTGTTTCACGATCGTGTCTATACCAGGTACCCCATGTTCAATCGGTAATGAATTATAATAGTACTAGAACACTCGAAATAGTCAAACTAGCAATTTTACGCAAAATGAAACAAGACAATGGCCCAAAAACATCCAAATAGCAACAATGCCAAAAGAAATCTTCGAGCTTGATCAGATTAGCTGAGTAGCAGACGAAGTAGGAACCAAAGATGAACGTACAAAGAGTTCACGAGCAATAAAATTTAAACCCAACTAACTCAGCGGGTTCAGAATCTAATCCAAACTCACATGAGAGTCGTTCTGTTGATTTTAGGCTGGTTTCTTGAGTACTAACCATATATGCATGGGTGACGTGAAGTGCTCTATCGAGAAACTTGTTGATGTCGTCGTCTCACACGAGGTGATTCCTAGTGATGCCCCTAGCTGGTTAGGCTCTCTAGTTATGACTTGAATGGCGACGAAGTCTTCATTTTGCGAGAAATCATCACGAGACGGTGAACTTGTACATCGCTATGACGCTATCATCATCACCATCATCTCGATTGTAACACTTCTTTGCTATTTTAATATTTTACCTTTAGCCTTGCATGTACTGTAATAATTTTGACATAATGTTTCATTTTTTTGCTTTGTTCTTTAGGCTAGATTTGTTGTCCTATATGATCTTCAAAAACCTTTTAAGTTCTTGCAAATTGGATGACATTCAAAAGACAATGTATTCTGCTTGTTATATTTATAGTTAACTTTTTGAGCTGAGAAATTTGTTGCTTTTGAGGAACATGGTCGGAAAGTTACTGAAAAAGGGCATGGGCCTACTTAGTTGGTGTCATTTGAAAAAGAAAGAAAAAAGTTCGATCGTCACTCCTTGCAAGGTCGAAAGTTATTTTTTATCTTTGGTGAAACTGAAATCAATTTTTCTATCTTAGGTAGGAGTATGATTGTTTACGTTTTAACCTACCCCATACATCGTGGAAAATGATATTAAGACTCATAACTTGTAAAAGACTGTATTAAATGTTACCTTACCTTTTGTATCACAAAAAGTGTTCATTGGCCTAAGATTGTTATTCTATGAGTCAATTTTAAAGATAGAGATCGTCTAATGTTGAGTTTAACATGACTAGTCATGTTGTCTCACATAAAAATTAGTGAGTCCCTCTTTTTAAATTTAAAATGAATCTTCTTGTGGGAACAACTTTCTTTTATGTGAGATAACATGACTAGTCATGTTGAACTCAATATTAGAGGATTTTTATCCCAATTTTAAATGTTCAAACATTTGGGTTGGTGGTGGTCCACTAAGTAGTAAAAAATAACAATAATAATTTTAGTCTTGTACGCGTGAATGTACACAATTTTTGACAATTGTGTCGAAATTTGGTGAGTGTTTTAAGATTTTTGCTTGACAAAGTTTCGTCTTCTTCGAAAAAAACAAAAAGATTTCAAATAGAAAAAAAAATCAAAACATAAATTTTTTATTTTTTTTGAAAAAGACAAAACTTGGTTTCACAAAAAACATCAACAATAGTTGGTCAAGCAAAACTTGGGTGCTGCTATTGGTACCCCTGGCTCACCGAAAGTACAAATGTTCTGTACTTTTAATGCCTTTTGTCTTCCTGTTTACAGTGCAACACAGTTTTTTATCAGTTTTTGTTCCGTATTTTTTACCAGTTTAACACTTTTGACTTGTTAAACTTTATTATTTTCATTTCAGATTCTGCGTTTCACAATTTTATAACATAAACAAAATAAAAAAAATTTAAAAAACCGAAAAAACAGGGGGTACGAAGGGGGGGGGGGTACCAATGGCTTTTTAGGGGGTACAAATAACCAACCCCGCAAAACTTATGTCGTTTGTCGAGTAAAAAACATCCATCATGAGTTTCGTATCAAAAAAGACAAAACTGTTTTTTCAAACATTACATAAGTCGAGCAAAAAACAGTTTTGTGGCATAAAATTCCATTTCGATCGAGAAAAAAACATCAACCGATTTTCAGGACACTTGTCAAAAATTAAGCCGAGTCGCATGATCTAATAGTTACACACGACTTAAAGTAAAACCTTCTTTTTTTTTACTAATTTATGGGCCACAAAGCAATAAGATGATTAATTTTGGAATCGACAATTATTCTAATTTTTTTAAAGAGAATTGAGATAAGCTGTACATAAATGAGTATACACATTCACCACATTGTTCCACTTTGGTCTGGGTCAGTGGATGTTTATGTGTTTATTTTGAACTGCTCGTTGATTTCTATACAATTTGTTAGCTGGATTGTCAAAGTATTTTAAGGGACCACAAAACGTTAGACTCGGTTCTAATACATGTGTAATATAATGGTTGGCGGTTCAATTCTTGTAAACTACTTGGAAACACCTTAATTACGGAGTCCACAGGTTCACGCGCATTAAAAGAACTTGTAACTGGGTCCACAATCCACATCCTATAACTGGGTCCACAATGCACATGCTGAAGGACCTATAACTGGGTCCACATGCTGAAATAATTTTTGTTAATTGCTTAAAAATGTATTATACTTGTCACTTTTTGTCATTATATGTAGACAACTATTTTTTTTGCCATTGTGTCGTTCAACTTTTAAATTCGTGCTATTGTATGTATTTTGTGACTATTTTACCCTCACTTTTTTCAAATTTTGAAAGGTAAAATGGTCATTTTACATGGAGAAATAGTTGCAGAATACACACAATAGCACGAATTCAAAAGTTGAGCGACACAATGGCAAAAAAAATAGTTGTCTACATACAATAACAAAATGTGGCAAGAATAATACATATTAGGCAATTAACCCAAATAATTATTTATGTTTTTTCTAGCACTACAACTTTAACTGCTCCCTCTGTCTCATTTTTATTGTTCACGTTTCTTTTAAGGATGTCCTAATTTAATCAAGTTTACTATATTACCCTTATTTAAAATTATTATTACAAACTTGAAAGAAGACTTTAATTAATTAGCTAAGGGTAAAACTGTCATTCTGTCAAAAAGTAAGAAAGAGAAAGCAGTAATAAATGCATTTTTCTTAAACTGTGTGTTATTTGTCGGGGAACAATAATTTTGGAACGAAGGGAGTATCTCACATTATTTATATCATAAACTATCTCACATATTTTAAAATATTATTTAAAGCCATAACTATTTGATTGAGGAGCTTCCGATACTATGAATACCATTAGAACACAAACCACAACCATTTTATTTATGTTTAATTCACTTTACTTATCGGATGTTGTTATTCATATCACTTGTTCACTTTTTAATTTTCGGGCTCACCTCTTACTTCTTTTATACTCTCTCCGTTCCATTTTTATTGTTCACGTTTTCTTTTTGAGATGTCTCAATTTAATTGTCTACTATTAAATATAGATAGGAAAGTTTGATCAAGTTTACTATATTACCCTTGATTGAAATTATTATTACAAACTTTAAAGAAGACATTAATTAATTAGTTAAGAGTAAAACTGTCATTCTGTCAAAAAGTAAGAAAGATAAAGCAGTAATAAATGCACTTTTCTTAAACTGTGTGTTTTTTGTCGGGGGACAATAATTTTGAGACGGAGGGAGTAACATATTGTTAGTTTTTGTTTTATTTTTTTATTATTAATTTTGTTTTGTATTTCTGGTCGAACTTTTTATTTATTATTTTATATTTTTTGTTTTGTAGTTTTATATAAAACAAGCATCTAAGCCCACGCGTTGCCGCGGGATGTTTGTCTTATACATCCGAAAGTATGTATAGAACTAAACGTGGATCTGCTGTGAGATAAAAATCTCGGACACAATAGAGTAACAGATTCGCTAAACAATTTCATGATTTCATAAAATCATTTGACGATACGTTAGCAAAAGGCAGTTACATACTTAATGTCTTACAGTTGCGTTAAACAGTTTCATGATACGGTAACAAAAGTTCGATTACATACTTAATGTCCTACAGTTATATTAAACTGTTTCATGATACGGCAGCAAAATGTGATGCACATCAATGTTCTTTTTTCATCTATTGGATAGAAACTTATACAGCAGCAAAATGTCATGTGCAGCAACCTTCATTTTTCATTTGCTAGATAGAATCTTAGGGAATTTGAGGTTGATTTGCTTTTTTTACGTGTAGGAAAAAAAATTGAACAAAATGAGTATATCAATATGTGGGAGGTCATATGAGGACAAAGTAGGAGCCATGCAAAACTGGTGTCATGTGAACCACTTCTGAAAAGTTGGTCATAGAATGGGTGATTGTTGGCACAAAGAGGTATGAATATAGGCAAGCGTATGCATACAATTTTTTAAAATTTTTTTTACTATACGTGTCTGAATAATTGTTTTTAATTTTCGGGGCTCGTTGCTCTATTTAAACTTTTTGATATCTCCATAGAATGTGTCGATTTTCTTAAACACTTTGTGTTGGTTATTATTCATGAATGGCTAATGTTCCAAAATATTTTCCATTGGTTTATAAAGATCGCTTATTGGATTTGTTTAATCAGGAAGTTGGTGAGGATGTTGCTAAGGTGAGGGAGTATAGAGGCGTGGTTTGTGGGTTGAAGCTGTCTATGCAAATGAGGGAAGAGATATTGCGGAACTTAAGGCTCTTGG
>BQNB010145230.1:0-12500 GCA_026074375.1 Tanacetum coccineum
TTAAATTAGGTTTTATTTAATTAATTTTAGTTGTAAGTATATCAGTGTTTCCATCATATATTCTCCATCATTCAATTTCTCATCAAACCAGGATTACTTTCAATTGCAGCCTCGTTGGGACATACGACCCGGGAATATCTCTTCCGGAATCTTTTTATAATTGATTCTATCTTGTGTATTTTATCCTTTTGTGGAATTTGACCTTTTGCCTTGGTCAAGGGCATTCGGTTAAAATCTGTATTAGGGTTGCTATATAAGTGTGTACTATCTCACGAATCAGTGCTTGTGCAAGATTCCAAGTCACACCTAAAGTTTCACATCTTAATGCTGAGAAAAGAATCTTTAGATACTTGAAAGTTCAACCTAAATTAGGCCTTTGGTATCCTAAGGACTCACCATTTGACTTGGAAGCTTATATTGACAGTGACTATGCTGGTGCAAGTTTAGACAGGAAATCCACAACAGGAGGTTGTCAATTTCCTGGAAGCAGATTGATTTCATGGCAATGCAAGAAGCAAACTATAGTTGCCAACTATACTACTGAATCAGAGTATGTAGTTGTTGCTAGTTGATGTGGACAAGTACTATGGATTCAAAATCAAATGCTGGATTATGGTTACAACTTCATGAATACCAAGATTTTCATTGACAATGAAAGCACCATCTGCATAGTTAAGAATCTAGTGTTTCACTCAAAGACTAAGCACATTGAGATTAGACATCACTTCATCAGAGATTCAAATGAGAAGAAGCTTATTCAAATGATCAAGATTCACACAGATCAGAATATTGTAGATTTGCTTACAAAAGCATTTGATGTTGGCAGATTTCAATATCTGATTGCAAGTATTGGAATGCTTAACCTCTGAAGTATTTATTGAGGGGAGGTTAATTGTATGCAGCGGAGTATACATAAATGATGCTTGAAACAGCAGATGATGATGCAATTCAAGTTAGTACTGTTTGCCAAACTTACTACTGGTATGTATAATTACTACTACTGTTATAATTAATTTTGTGAGACTTGAGAGAAAATAAAAATAGACAAAGTGTTTAAGTGAGAAAAAGAAATAAGAGATGTAGTGAGAATAAAAACAGAAACAGAGATGTGTGAAATAAAAACAGACAGGGTGTTTAAGTAAGAAAAAGAAATGAGAGATGTAGTGAGAATAAAAATAGAAAGAGAGATGTGTGAAATGAAAACAGACAGAGTGTTTAAGTGAAAAAGAAATGAGAGATGTAGTGAGAATAAAAATAGAAAGAGAGATGTGTGAAATGAAAACAGACAGAGTGTTTAAGTGAAAAAGAAATGAAAGATGTAGTGAGTTCAAAAACAGAAAGAGAGATGTGTGAAATAAAAACAGACAGAGTGTTTAAGTGAGAAAAAGAAATGAGAGATGTAGTGAGTTCAAAAACAGAAAGAGAGACGTGTGAAATAAAAACAAACAGAGTGTTTAAGTGAGAAAAAGAAATGAGAGATGTAGTGAGTTCAAAAACAGAAAGAGAGATGTGTGAAATAAAAACAGACAGAGTAATTTAGTGAGAAAAATAATTGAGAGATAAAGTGAGAATAAAAACAGAAAGAGAGCTTGTGAGAATCAAAATTAATGATGGAAATGCTTTTTGGAATGAAATTGATGTTAAATCTGGTAACTCAAAAATTAATACTGCTAGGGCATTACTTAGTACTGCTGGGCATTACTCAGTACGGCTGGACATTACTTAGTACTGCTAGGCTTTACTTAGTACTGTTAGGCTAAACTTAGTATTGCTAGACTACCGTTAGTACTATTTAGGAATAACTGATTTTTCTTAATTAAATATAGCCGTTGAGAAATTTTTGCCAACTACTTCACTTATAGGTTTCCTTAAATTGGATAATTCATGAACTTTCTTTAACTCATAAGATTTATTCACGATAAACATCTAATTTCATTCAGTCGGTCCAATCAAAACCTTAAGTGCTCTCTATATAATCTCAATTGACTATGCCAAACACACATACTCTCATAAACAAACCTAACCCAGACCTCAATTGATCTTTTCTTAATCAACAATGGCGAATTTGGAGTTCTGTGACACACACAATATGGTCGCTTACTTAAAGAAAATAGAGGTCAGTAAAGGATTTCATCAAATAGTAGATTTTCTCAATACAAGTCAAATTCGGTATGCTCTTACTGAAAATCCCAATTTCATTCAGTCAGTGCAATCAAAACCTTAAGTGCTCTCTATATAATCTCAATTGTCTTTGCCAAACACACATACTCTCATAAACGAACCTAACCCTGATCTCAATCGATCTTTTCTTAATCAACAATGGCGAATTTGGAGTTCTGTGACACACACAATATGGTCGATTACTTAAAGAAAATAGAGGTCAGTGAAGGATTTCATCAAATAGTAGATTTTCTCAATACAAGTCACACACAATATGGTCGCTTACTTGGAGTTCTGCTACTGTAAGCACACTTGATAATGGAGAAATGGAAATAACTGCTACAATAGATAGGAAAATTAAGATTGTTACTGAGGCATCTATTAGGAGGTATCTCAAGTTAGAAGATTCTGATGGTATTAGTAATTTGCCTACTACTGAAATTTTTGAACAACTTGCTCTTATTGGGTATGTGTCCAATTCTGACAAATTGACCTTTCAAAAGGGACACTTTTCTCCTCAATGGAGATTTTTGATCCATACCATCCTTTATTGTTTAAAATCTAAGAAAACTGCTTGGGAACAATTCAGTAGCAATATAGGAACTGCTATTATTTTCTTGGCCACTAATAGGAAGTTTAATTTTTCTAAACTGATTTTTGGTGAAATGGTGAAAAACTTGGATAGTAAGACTAAAATTTTAATGTATCCAAGATTTATACAAATCTTTTTGAACAAGCACAAGAGACTGCTTCTACCACACAAAAGAACTTATATTGCTCCTACCCATACATAAAAACTTTTTAGCAATATGAGGAGGGCTTCTAAGGGTTATACTGGGGTAGACATTCCATTATTTCCAACAATGCTTGTTCAGGGCCCAATTTTTTAGGATAAAGGATCAACAATCCTAGTTGAGTCCCATCACACACCTACAGGTGCTCCATCAACCTCACAACCACATCTTTCACCAACACTTAGGAGTTCTATCAAACAGGAAACTAAGGTTCCTCAGCTCAGTTCTCCTCCTCACACCAATGTAGCAGATGAGGCTGCTTCCACAGGTGTAGATGTCAGATATGGAGGGGCTGCCACTACTGTCACTGTCTTAGAAGCATGACAGGTAACATTGATAAGACCCCTACCATGCCCTATGATTCACCTCTCCTAAGAGTTCTCACACTTGGAAGTGATGAGGGCAGAATGCAACATAATGAATTGATGGATTTGGTTACAAAATTATCAAACAGAGTTATAGCTTTAGAGACAGACTTGACGCAAACAAAGAAAGTTTATGGTGTGGCTTTTACAAAGCTTATCAAGAAGGTGAATAGGTTGTAGGAAAAGGATAAGCTCAACAAGTCAAGAAGAAAACTCAGACTGGTTCTCTCAGATGAAGAAGGTTCAGATTCAGATATTTTGGCTCAAGAGGATCCTTCCAAACAGGGGAGGAAAATTGCTTAAATTGATGAAGATGAGGGGATTACTTTGGTACAGATAGGTGTTTCTACTGCTAGTATAGATTTTTCCACTGCTAATGTACCAGTTACTACTGTTGGCGTAGAAATTAGTACTGCCAGCCCTGAAGTTAAAACTGTTGGTGATTTTGTTGATGATATTGCTGTTGAAAGTTTAGTGTACATCAGAAGGAGTGCAACAAAGACAAAAGATAAAGGTAAAGGTATAATAGAAGAGTCTGAATCGGCTATGACCAAGACAAAAAGGCAACAAGAACAAGAAAGACTTGGTTATGAAGCAGCTCTGAGATTGCAAGAACAACTTGATAAAGAAGAGAGGCAGAGGATTGACAGGGCACATGAAGCAGCTAGCTCTTTTAATATTAAAGAATGGGAGGACATACAAACTAAATTGAAGCAGATGAAGAGTTAGCACAAAGGTTACAAGCAGAAGAAAGAGAAAAATGCTCTAAAGCTGAAAAAGAAAGACTGCTTGCAGAACTTATCAACCATAGAAAAAGACATTTTACCCAACAAAGAGCTGAAGAAAGGAGGAACAAGCCACCCACATAGGCTCAACAGAGAACTTATATGTCTAACTATATCAAGCATATGGGAAGCTATACACTACAGCAATTGAGAGGATATTCATTTGATGAGATCAAGAGTTTGTTTGAAGCAACAATGAAAAGGGTAAACACTTTTACTCCAATGGAGAGTGATGTTGACAGAACAGTTCCTAAGATAGCAGCTGGAAGTACTAAAAGAGCTGCAGAAGAAGAACTTGGTCAACAAAGTTCTAAAAAACAAAAGTCAGATGAGATATCACAAGAAGAGCTATAGCAATTGATGATCATAGCTCTAGAAGAAGGGGTGAATATTAAAGCCCTGCAAACTAAATATCCAATCATTGACTGGGAGGTTTACACTGAAGATTAAAGAATGTACTGGAAAATCATTCGGGTTGGTAATCATACAGAGGTATATCAGGTTTTCGAAGATATGCTAAAGACTTTTGACAGGGATGATTTAGTCAAACTATGGAGTCTGGTTCAAGAAAGGTTTAACTCAACAGAACCAACAGACGATAAAGAAATAGAGATCTGGGTAGAGTTAAAGAGACTGTTTGAACCTAATGCTGATGATGAGTTATGGAAGTCTCAGAAACATATTCATGATATAACATTGAGATTGTATGATACATGTGGAGTGCATCATGTATCTACAAAGGATGGAATGGATATCTACATGCTAGTTGAAAGGGAATATCCTTTGTCAAGAGGTGTTCTTACACAGATGTTAGTTGCAAAACTCTTGGTGGAACAAGATAATGAAATTTCTAAAGAACTTCTTAGGAAGATATTCGTGCAGATTAAAAGACCAAGAAGATAAGTTTGAAAGAATCCTCTCATAGAACAAGGTTTAATTCAAGAAACTTGATGATTTGGAGGTAAATCACAAGTTTAGGGGAGGATTGTTGAGAATTAAATGTGTTCATACTTAGTACTGCCAAGTCAAGAGTTGGTATTGCTCAAGTTACAACTGCCAGTATTAACTAGTTAGTATTGCTAGAAGAAAGTTAGTATTGCCAGTACTAACTTAATACTGCTAAAGGACTTAAGACTGCTGCATGAAGATTAAAGACTACTAAAGAGATAAAGACGTGTCAAGATATTTTTATTGACTTATTTAGAGTATATTCTATATAGTTAGAAAGATAGGTATAAGTTTAACATTATAGAAGATTTGTAGTTATCTTGTAAAGGACTCCTTAGTGTATAAAAGGAGATCCTAGGTTATGGTTTTTAGATATACAATAGTCATGGACGTTTTGATACATAGCTTCAAGGTTGTAAGTACTACACAGAGTACTCGTATTATTCATAGTAATAATATTAGAGCTTTTTAGTTATATCATTATTCTTAAAGTTTACTGTTTCATTAACATTCTTCTAAGTATTAAAGAGTAGATTCCGCATACTCTTTAGTATTCACAAAGTTTCTATCATAGTTGTTTTGGATTTTTCCAAAGTAACTTAACCTTTACAAGCTAAAGAATAGATCTTAAGTTGGGATCAACATTTTCCTTTGAGTCTGGCATTTCTAATTGATATATCTTTAAAAAATAGTGTATTTGTCCTTTTAAAATATTTATCTTAATTAATTTTTGAAATGGGGAGGAACTATCTTATTTTTAAATCAAATCAAGCTAAGTATACATCGTTATATCTAATACACAAAACAACGACGAATATCCTTATGTGTATGCTAGATGATTATGTGTATTTACTTTTGTTTCAACTTGGTTAATAAATATTAATAAGTAATCATCACTATTTGTAATTGAGCTAATTATATATTTAAACACATGTGCCATGTATGCTATTTGTATGTTACTAGTTTTCCGGATTATGCCTAATTGGAATTACACTAGATTTCTTGCGTTAAGTTGCAAAATTGTTTATGCATTGCATATATGCATAGATCACTATATCTACATGTGTTACATAAACATCTTGTAGGTCATTTTGAGTGTAGTAACCCATTTAGGAATGAGAATTCAATAGTTTGTCAAGTGTGTGGAAAAATAATGTCCTAAGATCATATATTAAAACCCGTCACTAAAATATTTCCAACACATCAACTATCTTCCAACAATATGTCTAAATCTTTTCATCATCTTGCGGTGTTTGACCTTGGGTTGGTTAAACAAAATAAAAGATTGTATTAATACATTGGTAATTAAGTAAAAAGAAAATGTATTTTTAAACTTTGCTTGTGCTTGCATTGTTCTAACACACACACATAATTATATTCTTTTTATAAACATATAGTGTTTTACAAAAGATGTGTGTTGTATAAAAATGGTTAGGATAATCATTTATATACTCATAAAATGTCAAAAACTATGCATACTATACATTTTAACAAATAGTTTTCGCACAAGCAAAATATATGACAATCTTGAAGTAAGAAATTAACTTGTCATTATTCATCAACCTCACCTTACAACTAGTCTTAAGATTAATGGAACACACTATGAAAATATTTATTTATTTTCTTTTAAAAAGAGTGTTCGTGGGGGTCAAGAAAGATTTCGAATATATATCGATTCATTTTTCAAATTATGATTGATATTATTATCGAATCTAATTGACAAGTTTTCGAGTATGGACAAGAAATCGGATTCTTATTTGTCTAGCTTTGAGATTATATCAAAATGTAACAAGAGATATTATCTTAAACCTACATACTCAATCACACTCGATTGATATGAAAATAACGACATCCTTTTCCAAGATGATAAGAATATGCATCGAATCATAACTTACTCTCGTGTAAATGATGTCATATTGAGTCTACTTGTCAAATAGCCGTGTTCCAAATATTTGGAAAATATATGCATAAAATACACAATTAAATAGGATTGACGACTTGAATGTTTTGTCCAAATTATTAATGTAATTTACCTTGCAATGCAATTGGTAAAGTCGTCATCTTTGAAAAGCCAAACATAAGCAAATGCACAACATATGTAACTTTGCTCAAATAATTCAAAAGCACAAAATTAAAACTCAAACTATCATCTCATCAAAACTCTCTCTTACTTTACCAAATAAGCATAATATTTCTTCTTCACCAAATGAGAACCCTTTAACCATCTAAGGTTAGGATTAGCAAGAATTGAACATATTTCACAAACCATTATCGTGCTTTCTTTCAATAAGTGATCGTAAGAGGATTTCGAATATGAAGATGATTATTATTTAGACGATAATCAATCTCAATATTCAATCTAATTACAAATTTAGAATATGAACATGAAATCGAGACTAAGATTTATCTAGATCACAAAAATATCAATCAAACGACCATAGATATTATTCCGTGTCTACATGTTTAACCATCCTCGGTTATTACATGAAATCACGAAGTCGATTGCAAGACAACAAGATTAGTCATTGAATTGCAATTCACACTTGCAATGAAATATTTCATTGAGTCTAAAGTGTTCAAATGTTGTGTTATTAGCTATGGTCAAATTATACATGCTAAACTTAACACACTCTAAGTAGGATTGACGACTTATGAATTTCCATCGGGAAACTCATAAGTACTCCAACTTGATAAGCAAGTCTTGGATGTCATTTCTAAAAACTCAAACCAAGAACCTTTATAACTTATATAAGCTTCTCATATTAACCTAATTTCAACACCAGCTCCCAAATAGTGGGAAATTTGGCACCTCCACGGATTGATGGATCCTTTATCCTAGATTCATCCTCGGTTTAGGTAGATCCACCCTATGATATTAGATTTAAACATCTTCCTCTTGTTAATCTCTTGCTTAAAAGTCTAACAACAAGTAACAACTTTAGTTAATCATCATTATTTCTACAATGAAACAAACACAAGATCTATTAAGGTAAATAACCTTAATTGGATTCTTCATAAATACGATCCCCAAAAAAAGGTGGCAATTCTTTGAACACTCTCATTATATAGTATTATACTTTGTGACCCTTAAGCATACTCTTAAGTTATAGATTATTCATTATTTCTTAAAATTACAACAACTTGCTTTCTCTCTCATTCACCCCTAGAATTCCACACAGCTTGATTAGGATTATGCGAACCAGAATTAGAGTATGTTAGTTGAGTCATGTTAGGCCTTGTATGAAAAGACAATACAAATTTTATCTTTGCTACACTTCATTAAGCAAATATAGGAATTCTATTTTGTCTAACATAAGAATGACTATTGGAGAATCTATTACACTAGAAATTCAATTTAACCTAATGATTGAATTGCTTCCAAGTGTAAAGTTGTGTTTGTGGTATAACCCATAAAAATGGTCATATTTAGCCTGAATTAAGCACCACTAGTGTTTGTCTCCTATTCATTCTCTAATTTGATTAAATGGCTCTTCCTAAATATGCCCTAAAGAAAGTCCTACATTGATGACTTTGTATCTCATAGGAGTGCACACTAAGCACGTAGAGAATAGGTTTCTCTTATTCATATACAACATGCACCACACATATGGTCTTTAAGTTTCAATGATGATAAATTGCTCCTCATGTAACGCAATTATATCTTCATGATTATCTTGATGGCTCAATGTTTAATTTGCTTAAGCTATTAAATACATGTCTATTATAAATGCGTTTATCTTTTTATCTAGAATATACAATTTAGATAAAATATCTCTTAGTTTATCTATATAACACATGCTTTTAAATGCTAAATGCTAACATTTTTTTTCATGATGATTACATTTTAAAATTATCATGTTTTGTTTGGGTCATCTTACATGACTTATATGTTAATTGTGCACCTACACTATGTTAGGTTGATGTATGATAAATAAGGTTTAGATGTCATATAGTCTTATACATTAATCTTGTTGATTATTGGGTCGATGCGTGCTTAGAAAAACTTGCATGCTTATATCCATATGTCTTATACATCTAGAATATTTTTCTTCATCGTGTTTGTGTCACAACTCTAAAAAGTTAAAAGAGTCGTAGAATGGTCTTAAATCTCCTAAAGTCTTCATTCACACACTCCTTTTATCATCATCTTGCTTATAATCCACTCTTTTGTCAAGGAAAAGTTAGATACAAATCTAACACTCCTCCGAGTAGGTTTGACAACTTAAATATTTATCGAGGCAGGAAGGCTGTATGTAATAACACAGTATCTTTCAAACCTTGCACGGATATTCGTATACAGCGACGTGAGGTGTTTAGCAAAGGTCATATCCGAAAATCTCCGCACTAATTAGCGATACGTAAACTGCGGTTCATTGAGAGCGCGCCACATCTCAGATATTAAAACGCTCTCCTTGTCTTCTTCGACAAGAGACTACTGAGTGAGACACATTTTGTCGGTATCTTGCGACTCGGTAGAGAATTCTTTCACTTCGACGAAATATTCTTTCTCTTCGACGAAAACATTCTATCTCTTCGACGAAACGTTATTTCTCTTCGACGAAAACATTCTTTCTTTCGACGAAAACATTCTTTCTCTTCTACAAAACATTCTTTCTCTTCGACGAAAACATTCTTTCTCTTCGACGAAAACACTCTTTATCTTTTGATCACACCTCTTCCTTCTCACTCAACCACGCCTCTACAACCATAAAGATGGCTAATCTCTTTCCTCTACTACTTTCGCTACCACCTTTAAGATAACCTTATACCTTGTCATGTGGTTGTTCTATGAACATTCACAATACTCGAGAAGACCACCATCCATCTTCACATTGTCAAGCTCATCGCCTCCATCTTTGTTTGTTTTCTTCTTTATTATTATTATTATTATTATTATTATTATTATTATTATTATTATTATCGCATAAGAAACACACCAAAGATACGTCAGCATTTCCTTCGGGACAATGTCCAAAAGGAAACATCTCCATTCGAAAAGGTTGCGTTTGAAGATAACATCGTCGGCATTCTTTCTTTACCCCTCAACTGCGAATCATCAAATTTTCTTCGTCTAGGTCTAAGAATGATGGAACACATTCCATAAATCCTTCTCTTCTTTTCTACTAGTCTCGATTCTAGTCTATCTTCTATTTCATGCGTCGTGACAACTTAACTACTTCATTCGAAGTACTTTAAGTATTTTTAATTAGCAAAATGCAAATTAAAATGTCACTCCACTTACAAAATTTGTCAAGTCCTTAACTCCTCTCCTGTTGGCGGTCCGGCGGCCCCCAGACCTATTTTGGCAGCCCCCAGATATATCTGGGATCGCCGGCAGCAAGCTTGTAATATCGTTCATTCTTTTCTAAATCTATAACCAATCACTTCCTCTCTTCTACTATGATCTGACATCTACTCTACACCCAAACCTAGGCCCAATATCTCTTTAAAGATCAATGGATCATCCTCATATCCTAATTCTCATAAGCATCATTGCTTATGGTGTCAATAGTCAAGTGAATTTCATAATGAAATGCTACCTCATTCTCAAACTCAATCCTTACAATCGCCATACTTACAAATCCCCTCACATATTGGTCATCACATCTCGTAAACGTCTTTTCTCACCTCAAATGGTCTTTTCACTTCCAAACGGTTCTTCTCACTTTCGATAGCCTTCTCTTTTCTAATAGTCTTTTTGCTTCTAAAGTTTCATCTCACTCCTAAACATTTATTTTCAATTCTAATAGTCTTGTTACTATTAAAACTCCTCCTATATCTCTTGACAACTTAATTATTTCATCTGAAATATTTAAGTAATTTGCGAAATGCAAATATCACTCCTTCGCAAAACTTTCCCACTTTCTAGAAAGTGAAGAACATAAAGAAGATATTCAATCTTTAAGTGTTATTGAGTCATCACATTGTTACGTCTCTCATTATTTTTCCACCATAAAAAAAACTACAACCTCATTTCACTTACCCACCTTTCTTCCTCAACATTGACAACCAACAAAACACCAAACAAACCTTTGAATTCCAATCACACCTTTTGTCTCGATAGTATTCACAGCAACATACAGATTGTTAGAGCAAATGATATATTAATCTTTTCTAACAACCTCTCGTCAAGGCTCTATGGAATCATTTTCATTCACATCCAAGAGCACATCGTCTCCATCCTCGTCTTATTTTTCTTTTTATTCTTTGAAAGTATATATATATATATATATATATGTGTGTGACATATTTTGCCAAGATATTAAGTGTGTCCTTCGTCTACTTTTAAAAGGTCATTCTCATAATATTTTTGTATGAATCAATAAACGAATCCTATTCTCATTTATTAAAAGTTGGTCTAATCTTTCTCCATAAACATACGTCTTGAGTCTTTTAATTATATCATTTAGATTGTTGTTTTTAAAATAATGTTTGCATGCGTCCAGCTTCTAACTTTCTTTTAAAGTGTCATACTCTAGAATACTAACACCTAAAATGCATGTCTAGTTCCCCGCTAATATCTTGATATATATATATATATAATATGTGTGTGTGTGTGTGTGTATGTGTGAGCGCGCGCACTTGTCTACTAACTTTGTTTTGTAGCACACATCCATATCTTGATTCCTTGGTTCCCTAAACAAAGGGGAGCACTTGCAAGCGTTATACTCATTTAAATTGCATCGAACTTCTCAAGCATCGATGATAATTTATTTATGGATCCATTATAGTCAATATACAAGAAATGTAGTTATCATGGGAACGCAATGAGCAAGGGGGAACTAGGAGATATGTGGGTACATAGTATAGAGTTGGTTAAACCATGATGATAGAAGACTTCACTAGGATGATGCAAGCTCACCTTTATAGGAATATAGGATCGGGGATTGTAAAATACGATGAAGGGCTCATTCATACTCCAAATACTTCACCTCATCCACTTCAAAACCACCTCAACCTTATTTCTCATGTTGTCTTCTCATTCCTCCAACCAATATACTTGGATCACCTACCTTTTCCTCATTCCTTCAACCTATACACTCGAAGTACCTACCCTCTTATCTTGCCTACTTCTCAACTCTCATGACTTTTTCTAAACTATCCAAGAAACACACAATCACCTTCACATTTAATTTTCATATCTTCTCCTCAAACCTATATACTCAGAGCACTTATCTTCTTCTCATTCCTCCAACGTATATACCCGGAGCACATACCATCTACAAATTAGATGAGGTTATCCACATAATACCTTTTTGCTTCAACAAAAGGGGGAGAAGGGAATGTAAAGGAGTAACTTTTAAACTTTACTATGTGTTATAGTTTACATAGTTTGTCATCATAAAAAAGGGGGAGATTGTTAGTGCAAATATTACGATATTTAATCTATACGATCTTTTTATGTTTTGGTAATGACAAACATGTGACTTGTAATACGTAACGTAAAG
>BQNB010145231.1:0-16745 GCA_026074375.1 Tanacetum coccineum
AGTGCTGTCAAGAGGATTTTTAGGTATCTAAAGGGCAAACCCAAACTGGGCCTTTGGTATCCTAGAGTGTCCTCCTTTGACCTAGAATCCTACTCAGATAGTGACCATGCTGGAGCAAATCTTGATAGGAAATCCACAACAAGAGGTTGTCAATTTCTTAGCAGGAGACTCATTTCTTGACAATGTAAAAAGCAGACCATTGTGGCTACTTCTACTACAGAGGCAAAATATGTTGCTGCTGCAAGCTGTTGTGGGCAAGTTTTGTGGATTCAAAATCAAATGTTAGACTATGGGTTCAATTTTATAAACACAAAAATCTACATTGATAATGAGAGCACAATCTGCATTGTAAAGAATCTAGTATATCATTTCAAAATAATGTATATTGCCATTAGGCACCACTTCATAAGGGGTGCTTATGAGAAGAAACTTATCCAGGTGCTTAAAATCCACACTGATGACAATGTAGCTGATCTACCCCCCCCCCCCAACAAGGCATTTGATGTTAGCAGGTTCCAGTTCTTGGTTGTTTCTATTGGGATGATAAATCCATAAGCTGCATTAGTTAAAGGGAGGCAATATGATGTGTTGTATAGTTTGTATGAAGTGTTCAGTGTGAAGAAACATTTTAACCATAAGTGATGCATTTCAAGAAGTTCAATGGGATTCAGAGAGTCATTGAGAAGAGCTTTAGATGGTACTGAAGCACTGATGTTACCTACATTGTTCATTCTTTGGTTGGCAACAGGTAGTACCGACAGTGCAAATTTAGTACCGATGGGCAAAGTTAGTACCGCTATAGAGACGTTGAAGATAAAAATACCGCCAAGGGTACAAAGTGTAAATTGAAACGGTTTCCTTGAAGTTAGGTTTCCTAAACCTATATAAACCCATCTCAATTGCACAGTTACCTTAAGTAATCACTCTCAAATACTTTCGTTTATACAAGCCCTAATCTCTCTCTCACCGACGATCACTCATTCGAATATAATGGCTGTTCTTGAATCGTGCCCTAAGCACAATATGGTCGCATATCTAGAGAAGACTGATGGGAATGCCGAGTTTCATGAGATCATTGATTTTCTTACGCGCAGTTCCATTCATCATGCTCTCACTGTAAGTCCAGTAGTTTCTACTACATTTGTTGAACAGTTTTGGACGTCTGCAAAGTCCAAAATAATCAACAATGTTAGGCACATTACTGCCAAAGTAGCTGGCAAGCCTGTGTCTATCTCTGAAGCATCAATAAGAAGTGATCTTCTTTTTGATGATGCTAATGGGATAGACTCACTCCCTAATCAGGCTATATTTGATGCTATACAGCTTATGGGGTATGAGGGGGATTTAACTGTGTTAACATTTAACAAAGCTTTGTTTTCACCCCAATGGAGGTTTCTATTTCATACAATGAATCATTGTATTAGTTCAAAAAGCACCTCTTGGGATCAAATTCCCACTAACATTGCCACTGCTGTCATTTGCTTAACATCTAATCAGAAGTATAATTTTTCTAAATTAATTTTTGATGGTATGCTTAGACATTTAGATGCAAAGAAGAAGTTTGTAATGTACCCACGTTTTATTTCAATCTTTTTAGATAAACAGCTAGAAAATGTACCTGTACCTTTAGATCATTTTCCTGTAAATGCTTTGACAAGTAAAGTCTTTTCTTTTATGGTTAAAAAGGGTAAACATTTTTCAGGGAAAGTCACACCTTTATTTGCTTCTATGTTGGTACAACCAACTGAGGATGAGGGTGCCCCTTCAGAAAGACCATCTGAAGCACAACCTACACCCTCTCCTCCTCACACTAGTGAAGCACCTGTTGAGCCACAGACTGACCCATCTCCTCTTCATACTAGTGAAGCACATGTTGAGCCACAGACTGACCCATCCCCTAGACCTTCACATTCTACTACTATTCCTGATTCTATTCCAGAAAGTTCTGGTGGGAATCATGGTAGTTCTTCATCAGCTGATAAATCCCTTTTAGGGAATGAGGGTGAAATGACACTCCAAAGTGTCTATGATCTTTGTATCTCTTTGTGTACACAGGTTTCAGATCAAGCCAAGGAAATTCAACACTTGAAGGCACAGATCAAGAAGCTCAAGAAGCAAGCCAAACCTGTTATCACACACCACAGAGCATGGATGAAGAGTGTCTCATTGAAGCAAAGATTGGCAGGAAAGAGATCCTTAAAGAAAAACTAGATGCAAAAGGAGTATGTATCCAAATAGGGGAGGAAGTCTGCCAAAGTTGAACCATCAGTCTATAAAGATCCACTATTTGATGAGATTCCTGAAGTTACAATTGATGATATGGAGACTGAGGATGCTCAAGATGTGGGGAGGACAAGAGATGTAGTGGATGAAGAGAAGGAGAATGCTGAAGATGTACTTAGTACTGAAGATGTACTTAGTACTGAAGATGTACTTAGTACTGCTCAACAAAAGGTTAGTACTGACAAGGAAAAAGTTAGTACTGACAGACCAATAGTTAGTACTGACGGATCCAAAGTTAGTACCGACAAGGAGAAAGTTAGTACCGACAAGGAGAAAGATAGTACTGATAGAACAGATGAAGGTACTGATGATCAAACTAAAGCAGGAAAGGCTACTCAAGCTACTCAAACTACTCAAATACCTACTTCTACAATATTTGGAGATATATTAAGTTGGTTAAACAATATTATATTCTAAGTACACAATATATAATTTTAATTGTTTGTCTGTATAAAAAGGGTAAAATTTAATAAAAAGTAAGTTATATATTATAAAAAATTTTGTGAGTTAATATGATATAGTTAAATAGGGAATTGAGATTTAAATTATGCACATCGCATCACGCCCCTCACACACCAACCCACCACTTAACACTATACACCTGAATACTCGTACATACAACACCCCACCCAACTCGTATTTAACACCATAACAAGGACAACACAAACTACCTTTACCGCACACCCAGCTCACACACCAATCACACAATTACAAAACAACCTCCACGCAGTAAAAATGACCCACAAACCCACCAAAGCCACACACAACACCTACGAACACTAAAAACATCCCCGACATAACCACACACGAGATATGAGTATATCCACATCAACCACACAACACCCAGGGACTAACTCACACACAATACCCTCAACCTCATACCACAACTCACAAAAACACAAAACATAATAAACACAAAACATACTATACAAACCTTACAAACATTACTGAGAATTCACACGACCCAAAAAATTCAACATGAAACAAGAAAAAAGCAAATACCGAATACACCAACCACAACAACCATACCCCTTAATTCCATCAGAAGACAAATCCAAAATCAACACACCACAGACCTACACACCAAACCGACACACAACACAACCCCAAATTAATATACATCCCAATGTTGACTAATAACATGATATCTAGACACTGACAACACCACACAACCAAAGAATTCTCAAACCTTATCATGAAACAAAAAAATCAAACATCACAAACCACACAATTCGCCATGCTCACCCTACGCTCACAAACACCAAAGACCCAACTTCTCCACATAATATCAACCACAACTAACATCACCTAGAGACCCCATACTACACACCTAATATACAAACATCCCCAAAATCACTACCATCTAGTAAACATCCAGATAACCAAACCCACCAACACAAGCCCAAAGACTATAATCCCTAATCCCCTTCGGTAACCACCACATAAAAAAAAAACATCCCTTTTATCACACAAAGCAACATCCGACAACCATGACACAACCACAATTATATGTAAATCAGGCCTAAAAATTCACGCCCCAATCACACAAGCATCAAACTATCCCTATGACCTAAAGAAATACACAAAATACCGACATCCCCACACAAAATATCTAAACCCAACCTCAATTACAAAATCATATAGACCTAACACATAAACTTAACACAATACGCCATACTAATCATAATGACACTACCCCAACCAGAATTAAAATGTCACCCCCACACCAAATATAAGAATCAAAAGCACAAAGTACAACACCCAAAACCTTACAACAACCACAAGATCTCCAACACAGTCACACCAGAACACAAAAAAATAATCAAACCCACAGTAACAAAACAAACCAATAACACTACAATTAGGACAACAACTGCCAACAAATTCCCCCCAAACACATCATACAGTAAAGACTCACTACACATGTAACTAACCAAACCAACAATTGACACCAATAACCCAAATAATGCCCCACCACATGTCACAAAGCATCGTAAAAAACTAACCAAAACACAACACCAGTAAAAGTAACTACAACTCAAGCTCAAACCACAACAATTCACATAACACTACAAATCAAAAGCATCAACAAACATAACAGCTCCAACCCCAACTGTAAACCACAAACTAATCGCTCATTAACAACACATATCAGACCCAGACATACGCTCCAACCCACGCTTAACCCAGCGATCACATGCGGTGTGCAACCATAACCACAATCCAAAAAAACAACTAATCCACGCACAATGACATAGGGCGTGGGAGGGGAACAACGGGGGGAGTGGGTGGAGTGGTGGAGTGAGTTCTGCGGTGGCGGGAGATTGTTGTTGGGGCGGTTGTAGGAGACAAATTTCTGTGTATGGTCAATCTCCGAGAACAAGGGATATCAAACGCGTGCAAGTAGAAAAAGAATACGAGAAAAGGTAAAATACAACCGTCAAGAACAGACTGACAGTAAACAGAATGATCACTCAACCAAAAGCAGGCACAGCTCCACCACGCACCTCCCACACACCACGCCCCCACCCTCCACCCAACAAAAAAAACACTGCAGCACTATCAAAATATATATCTACTCTCACAGTCTTCACCCACGAAAATTCCAGCACGCGTTGACGAATCCACCTATAATTAGAAACGCATACACATATGGAGGTGTGATTGTAACCAGCGCCCCTCTACCAAACAAACACTCAACCCCCAACGACTCCACACCGTAAAAACATTCACCTACCCAACCACAAAACCCACACTAACAAAACATCTAACACAAAAACAAAAACCACATGGACAAACAAACTTGCAGACTATAAAGACTGGTAATAACTCACAAAAACAAAGTCCCACATGACAACCTATTGCCTACATCCACAAAAAAAAACCTACACAAGACCAAAAAAAAAATTAGTATATAAAACTCGTATAAAAACCCAACCAACCAATAAAGGAATAAAACCCCAACAACAAACAAACCCCAAAACCCAAATAAAAAAACAAATAACACAACAAACAAACTGTAAACTCAATAATCTCGCCTTCTCATGATGGGAGCAATAAACAAACATCAAAACGAAACACATTCAACAAACAAAACAAACATATAACAAAATACTAAAACTCCTCCCAAAACAAAACAACCACCACACCACACAAAAACCCAAACGACTAATATCAATCATCACAGCACATATAACTCCCAGTCCAACACTCAATCCAGATATTACCAAACAGCAGAACATTCATCACAAAAATAAAAAAATATCCACAACAACTAATCCACAAACACCGATCACAACAAAAACCCAAACCCAGATAACAACAACAAACAATTGATTAACCCTAAACACAGCTAAAACCAATACCATAAAAAATTAAAAAAAACCCCAAAAGATAACTCAATCCAGAACCATAGAAACATCAATCCCCGCACGTAACATACAACAACACCATATAAAATATAATAACCACACCCCGTGAAAAAAAAATCCCATTACATCCAAACAAATAACCGAAACACTCACACAACAACAAAAACACTTGAAAAAACGGAATCAATAACCATAAAAATTCACACTTCACCATCCAACTGCCAACACTAACAACCAATCACAGACAAAACCAAAATCATAAACCAACAATAAAATCCAAAATAACATCAAAAACCAAATCCAAAAAGCCAAAAACCCCCTCAGTAACCTAGTAAACGAATAACCACTAAAAAAACAAGAACAACACCCGTCAAATACCAAAATATCACATTACAACAATACTCCAGAAATAACCACACCAATAACAACACCAGTACTAAACGTAATCTTCAAAAACAACAAAGAGACACAAAGCACCGCACTACACCCTAAGATCATCCAACAATCCAAGCCCATGACAAAGCCCCCACTGATCAACATACATGTGTTGTGTGCAATATAAATATAGAACAAAGTAAACACACAAAGACACCTAACAATTACCGAAACTAAACACATCTAAATCGCCAAAATAAAAACAACTACACAATACCCCCTCCACACTCCTGGATATATGGTTCAACCAACGACTCCCCGTATAACAACATAAACCCACCAACCTACCGATGAAACAAATCGACTAAGACAGTAAATCAAACACCACGAAACGCCTGTACCCCAACAACTCAAATCGCAGTCCCACAATACTAACAACATTAAAACCAATCCAAACACATACAGAATAATAATAAAAATACTCACTACAAACAAAGAGCAAAAACAAACAAAAGCAATGATAGCAAAATATAAAAAAAAAACATCGACTTAACCACTATACACAACCCCCAACAAAATGTCTGCAAAAAATAAAAACAACATCATAAAACAATCACACGCCCCAAAAACAGTCAAACCCAACAAACCCACAACAACTAATACAAACATAAGTGAGACCACAAGTCAGCAAACCACATCTACTAAACAACAAAAAAAAATAAACAAACCACATCAACAAGCGGAGAGGCGGCAAAATCTATATCCCAAAGTGTAATAAATATGAGCAACGCTAACAAAAAACACCACACCCCGAAACACAATGAGAAAAAAATACCTACATCAACACTCAAAAAACTAAAAATACGACAAACAATGCAATAAATGAGCACCAATAAAAAACATCATAAATTCACAAAACTCATAACAATAACTAATCAACCTAAAATCCCAGCAAACAAGCAGATTACACCCAAAGAAAAAACTAATTCACCAACAACCTAAACAAGTAACAAACAACATCAAAAAAAATATGCCCACAAAAGTTGCGACTAAATAAGTAACTACACATAAGTTAAAAAACATTAAAAAAAGATTAAAAAACACCAGAAACACCAGCAAAAGTCCAACAAAACCACCTGAAACACTATGAAAACACTGAAACATCAAAATAGATAAATCATTAAACAAAGCCAGTCCAAATAAAAAACCCATCAACACTCAGAACAAATATCATCGATACATAACAATAATAAAAAATTCACAAATTTACAAAAAGTGACAACCGCCCACTTGTCAAAAAACAAAAAAACTTCTAAAATAAAGACCACATGTCCCCTCTAATCACACACAAACATAGAACCCAAGGTCCCCCCACGCACCGTGAACAACACCCCCAGGGACACCTGCCCCAGCATATAACCGGCCACGACCAGGCCCGACATGAAATCCTGCAATACCGCGCCATGCGCTCCCATCGGCCACCAACCCCTCGCACCTTCCAGCCCATCCGCCACAATCCCCGCAAGCACCCCCCGCCCCCTGGCCCCCTCCCCAAAGCCGACGGCACCTGCGACAGCACTATCCACTGCAGGACATACCAGCCGGAGCGCAGCCCAAATCCGCCCATAGCCCTAGCAGTACGCCCAGCCACTTCCTGTACCCCTGCCGCCTGGTCCGCGCCATCGTCGCCGTCACCCCACAACTGCTCCCTCCTCCGCTCCCCCAGCAGCACACCCCCGCCCAACTAGATAGCCCCAAGGCATACATTCACAGGCAGATAGACTTCTAGCTGGCAAAAGCTAATCAAGAGGAAAACGAGAGCCATATCCCCTAGAAGAAAGAGCACAATACCTTCATGCCCCACATAGCTGCTCACCGAGACACACAATCCAAGCCCAATAACCAGAACAGAAGCAATACGACCAGACCACCAACCAAGACTCAACTAGAACTCACATTGATTACTACATGCAGCAATGTAGGAAACATCAGCATTCTGATTGAAAACCAAGAAGTTTGAGGAAAATCCAAGCTATGTAAGAAACGAATAAGAGGTCAGAATCAGAAACATATCAATTGGGGTACAGCTTGAAGATGAAAGACCTGATCAAAAAGAAAATGAATAAAGGAATTGATCTTCAAAGAAAGAACGTTTACAAGGAAGAGAATAACGAAGAAGAATGTACGAGAATAAAGAAGGGTGACATACCAAAATGATTACATGGAAAAAGGCAATGAAAACAATCGTATGTTGACAGTGATGATGCACATACAAAAAAGCCTGAGATTGGTACATTTGAGAGTTATATTAGATGTGAGATAATGGAGAAGAAATCAGTTAATTGAAAGATAGAAACGAGGTATCATCACCGATGGAGAATAACTTGTTATCTACAGAGCTCATGGAATTCAGGTGAATTCACCGATCTCATGGAGGTACAACATAATTTTGAAAGCACGATCTATTTCATTTGTATGACTGATGAGGGCAGCAGACTTCAAAGTTACATTAATGGATTATGTAATGATTCTTTGGGAGACTTAAGATTATGATGGAATCCACAACAGAAAAAAATAACCAAGTGACTTCTAGAGATGTCAACAAGATTGGAAGATTGTCATGGGGTTTGGAGGTTGTATGAATCTTGTGGAGTTTGTATACTGGAATTTGATGATGGAATAGTTATTCATATGTTAGTTGAAAGAAGATATCCTCTGTCAAAAGATTTATTGCAAAGAATGCTTGATCTTGGTTTGGGAGTTGAAAGAGAAAGTTCTATTGCTCTTGATTTGATAAGATTTATTAAGTAACAGATAGATGAAGAATGATGTTGTGCAATGGAATTGAGAAGGGTTTGAGTGTTGGCTAACCACCACATCACAAATGGTCATCCATTCACCATGCATAACGGCATAAGAACTGCTTAGTCCATAACAAACGGCTTATGGTAAAGACTTATCAAAAGCCATTTATGGTTGACAATTTACAAAAATTGTATGGTTTCAACTTACCTTGCTTCATTGGTGAAGATTTGCTAGCCAAGATCAAACATTCTTGGTAAAGACTACTCAAACCTGTTGATAGCATGCATAGTTTTTTGCTAAAAACTATATGGTGTTTATCAACTGCACCAATGTTATGGCAATGAACATTGGCTAGTCCAAAGAGCAACGGTATTTGGTAAAGACAAATCAATTCGTTATGGTTGACAGTTTACCAAAAATTATATGGTAATTAACTCACCATATTTTTTGAAATAAAAGAGATTGTGACTATCCCAGACAAACGGCTACTGGTAAAGGAACATCAAAAATCCGTTTATGGCTGGTAGTTTGCCAAAAACTACAAAGCCAACTTAGTTGATTATGCTGAAAATAATTTGATGTGGCTGCTGAAAGCAGAGAGTTGTTAGCTGAAGATGGATAGTGTTTAAAGATCAAGATATGTTAAAGTGTTTGGATACATCCTCTATGAATTTAAGAAGATAAACCTGAAGAAACATGAAGTTAAAAGAGTTCAACATTCATGTTTAAGGGAGGATTGTTGGGAATTATGTTTTCCTAACTTAGTACCGTTAGTAATAATAGTTAGTACTGACAGTACAAAATGTTAAGTACTGATCAGTTAGTTAGTACCGTTAGTAGAAATTAGTTAGTACCGTTTAAGAGATATGTATGAGATATTCTAGGAAAAGATATGTATTATCTTTTACGCGTTTTGTAAGCCTGTTAGGGTTTATCCTTGGTTTATAAAAGGATCCCTCATGGCATAGTTAGAGATACGAGTTCAATACATCTCATACAATCATATCTCATAGTTAGTAATCTGTAATCACTCAAAGCAGATTAATAGAAATTATTATTTAGTTTTTCATTGTTCTTCTTAGTACTTGTGTTAAGATTCCGCATTAGCACATAGTATTCATAGTTAGTGTTTCTATATAGTCAAACTGTATTTATACAAGTTGGCTATCACCCTTAGAAGGCTTCAAAGATCTATTTAGTTTGGGACTCACATAATCACTTAGCAATTCTAGCCAACGGCGCTGCCTCATGTTAAGCTCCTTCTGATCGAGAATGTGTTGTAGGCTTTTATGGTCGGTGAACATGGTGCATCTGGTTCCGTAAAGATAGTGTCTCCATATTTTTAGAGCAAATACCACCGATCCAAGTTCTAAATCATGAGTGGTGTAGTTCTTCTCGTGAACTTTTAGTTGTCGAGAAGCATAAGCAATCACCTTCTCTCTCTGCATCAATACAGCACCTAAACCCTTGTGTGACGCATCACAGTAGACCACAAAGTCTTCGCTCCCTTCAGGTAAAGCCAGAATTGGTGCACTGCACAACTTCTGCTTTATTAACTAAAAAGCGTTCTCTTCCTTTTCTCCCCAGTCAAACTTGATTCCTTTCTGAGTAAGTTTCGTCATTGATTTAGCAATCTTCGAAAATCCTTCGATGAACCTTCGATAGTAACCAGCAAGACCTAAAAATTGGCGGATCTCTGTTGGTGTCTTAGGAGATGCCCAATCTTTGATAGATTCTATCTTGGCTGGATCCACATGTATGCCTCTGCTATCTATGACGTGTCTGAGAAATTGTACCTTCGGGATCCAAAATTCACATTTTGAAAACTTAGCATACAACTGCTCCTTCTTAAGCAATTCCAAAATTGCCTTAAGATGTTCTTCGTGCTCTTTCTCGTCCTTTGAATAAATCAGTATGTCATCAATAAAGACAATTACGAACTTATCCAAGTAAGGCTTGCACACTCGGTTCATGAGGTCCATGAATACCGCAGGTGCGTTTGTCAGTCCGAATGGCATAACCTGGAACTCGTAATGGCCATACCGAGTTCGAAATGCCGTCTTAGGGATGTCTTGCTCCCGTACTCTAAGCTGGTGATATCCTAATCTCAGGTCTATCTTCGAATAAATACTGGATCCTTGAAGTTGATCAAACAAATCGTCAATCCTCGGAAGTGGATAACGATTCTTTACTGTCAGCTTATTTAACTCACGGTAGTTGATGCACATCCTAAACGACCCGTCCTTCTTTTTGACAAATAAGACCGGGGCTCCCTAAGGTGAGGAACTAAGCCTTATGAATCCCTTGTCAGAGAGTTCTTGTAACTGTTCTGATAATTCCTTCATTTCGGATGGGGCCAATCGATACGATGCTCGAGCTACGGGTGCGGCTCTGAGAATTAAGTCGATTTGGAATTCCACTGGTCGAGTTAGAGGAAGACCTGGTAAGTCCTCGGGAAATACTTCGGGAAAATCTCAGACGATTGGTACGTCCTTTATCTGTTTCCTTTCTGACTTGTCCTCCTCTTTCTTGGCGGATATTTGTGCTAAAAAATACCTGGCACCTTTGGCATGTGTACTCTTGAGCTTTGAACATGAGATAACTATCAACCGGGATTCTCTCCCGTTGCTACTTTCGTTGCCACAAAAAGTCAAAGTCTCATTCCCGTAGGGAATTTGAACAAGTTTCTCATCGCACACGATCACGGTGTGACATCTTCTTAACCAGTCCATACCGATAAATGAAATCTAAACAACCAAATCTAACGGGCATTAGATCTAAGTTAAAACGGATGCCCTAAGAAATTTAAGGTGCAACCTTCGTATAATTGTGTCTATCTCAGACTAATATCCCATCACTAATTCTACATCAATAACAATTTCTATGAAGTTGGGGCGATGTTTATCAAGGAACTAAATGCATTGGATATAAAGCTTCTATCGGCACCAGTGTCGAATAAGATAGATGCATAGTGGTTATTTAAGAGGAACGTACCCGTGACGACATTGGCATCAGGGTTTCCCGGTGCATTTCCCCTCTTTTCTGCATTCCCAACTGCATAAACCCAGCCTTGTGCATTCCCATTTCCTCCATCTTTATTCTTCAGCTTCGGACAATCTCTCTTGAAATGTCCTGGTGCTCCACACTCAAAACAACCATTTCCTTTGGGAGCTGCCCCATTGCCCTTCTGAGTATTAGCAACATTTGTGCTACCAGTACTCCTGCAATCGCGAGCAAAGTGCCTTATTTTGTTGCACTTGTGGCACCTCTGGGTGCACGGGCCATTGTGGTGGAGATGGCACTTGGTGCATTTGGGCAAAGATCCCTTGTAAGGCTTCCTTTCGTCTGTCCCCATATTGTAGACCTTGGCGACATTCTGCCTCCTGAAGGGTTGCTGTTGGTGACCATGGTTGTTTCTGGATGAATCATCACCCTTCCTCTTGTTGTCATATTGCCTTTCCGCGAAGTGCGGAGTTTCGATCCGACAAGTCATTGGTGCCAACCTCAATAGTCTCTATCCCACGTCTTGGGTCTGCAGACTTGAACGCTCCCATAAATGTTTGTCAGGAATACACTGATGTACTTTCAACTTCTCGGTTATCATTGGCAACAAACTTGGTACATGAATCGCTTAAACTTACTCCTTAAAACATATATATATATATGATATAAATACTTAGATAAATGTAAACATAGATAAATATATGTCAAGGAATAAATCCGCGAGAGCAATGTAACCGGAAGCAGTATAGAGAAACTCCGGGTCGTTATGTCCCAACAAGGCTAGAATGGAAGATCGAGAGACGATTGATGATTGATGTTTGAATATGACCGGGATGTGAATATGATTGGGTACTAAACCTAATAGGCAAATGAACACAAAGATAATCAAGGAACATAAGCTAGAACAAGCATGAAAGCTAGAAATAGCAAAAACACTTAAAACTTTTACACTAAGACACAAATAAGCTCAAATGAGCTTAAGACAAATCAAATATGCTAAACTAACTCTAAATAAGCAAATACAAAAAAAACAATTAAGCTAAATTAAACAAGATAAACATAACAGTACTAACAACAGTACTAACAGTATTAACTACCAGTACTAACTTAGAGTTAGTACTGCTAGGCTTAAGTTAGTACTGTATCTTAAAAGGTTAGTACTGCTAGCCTTAACAAAACACAATTAAACAAGAAATAAGCAAATAAGCTAAAACAGAAGGTTAACTACCCAAAATAAGCACTTAAGCATAAGAATAAGCAACCAGAATAGACTATAATTGTAAATAAGCTAGAAAACTAAAACTGATTAACTCTTAAAATTATTTTGAAAAGACAAATAAGTTCTACTGAAAACAGTAAACTAAAATAGGCTTAATCTACTCTAAAAAGCTAAAGAAATCTTAAACAAGCTGAAATAATAAGCTGATGAGCTAAATTGAACTTGCCATTATTGGGGGTTGGGGGGGGGGGGGGGGGGGGGTGGTTTTTCTAACAGTACTAACTTGGAGTTAGTACTGGTAGTGTTAAGTTAGTACTGTTCCTAAAATGAACTAGCAGTACTAACTTGGAGTTAGTACTGCTTGTTCAAAACAGCCTTTAACATTTCCAAAAATCATTTTTATTTCAAACTAATTAAAAACAGATTATCAAATAACAAAGTAAAACCAACTATAACAATTTGCAATCCATAATAAGCACTAAATAAGCATGAATTAGTCTAGCAGTATAAACTTAAAACCAACAGTTGTATTAAATAAACTAGCAATTCTGCAATAGACAAGTAAAGTAAGAAATAGAGAGACTTACTACACCCTTGCTCAAAACAGGGTCAAACAATGAATCTACAAGCTCTAGCTTGCATAGAACAAGCTAGTGAGAGTCCATAAGCCCATCCAGAACTGGCTTATCATCCAATAAAAAAGCTGTGGTGTATTGAGAGTGATTTTTGTGATTTTCTCTTAACTACTTAACTTTTTAGTTTTACTTAATGAAAACAGTTTATAAATAAGCTGTACTGATAGCTTTTTGAAACACAAAACAATATAAGTAAGAAACTTAACACTTGAATTGTAGATTATTCTTAAAAACTCATCTTGCATTAAAACTTGAAAAAGTTACAAAGCTGGAAGTAAAAGCTGTAAATGACTTAAAATTTTAAGCTAGGATTCAAAACTAAAAAATTAACTATTTTTTAACTACATGGCTTACTAGCCCTATTTATACAAAGAAAAAGGTAAAAACAAGCTGAAGTCTTCTGTTTGACTTTCATTGACTTTTCTTTGTTGAGCTTGACTGTGTTTGTTTGCTGAGTATAAAGCTTCCTTGTGCTAGCTTTGTGAGTATAAACTCACAATATATCCTGGCCCTTAATTTCCTTGAATTCTCTCTCAACCCTTGGATCGAAAATGCCCTTGGATTGCCAACTTGGCATTGTGGTGCCATTTTGGGGGGGTTTGGTTGAGTGGGAGGTTTTGTCAAGTGGTTTGAATGGATTGTTATGCAGGGTAGAAGTATGGGAGCAAAACAGGGTGCTGGCTGGATTTGGTATTGGCGGGAAAAAGGTTTATACAAGTTGGGTTGTGACAGAGGGAGGTTGAAGATGATTAAGGGTATGTTTGGTTTGTGTACAAGAAAAGCCCCTCCACATCTTTCTTCTTTTCATTCTCTTTTTCCCCTTTCTTTCTTTTATAAATGAAATTTCCCAAATTGGCATAATCAGCCCCTGTCTTTGTTTCCTTAATAATATAACTTAGGGGTTTTGGCATTTTTGACCCCTCAAGTTATATTTTTCTTTGCTTTTTCTTCTCGGAGTTGACTTGACTTTGATTGGGCTTCGTTTTCACACACTTTCCTCCCGTTCCGTTTTGTCAGCTTTTTTACTTGGTTGTTTCGTCATTTTGGGTGAATATCCGCTCCTGCACAACACAATTAGCAAAACAAGCATATATTTGGCATTTTGAGTCCGTTTTTGGTTATTTTAGCTCGTTTTTAAAGGTAAAAGGTATGTGTAATTAAGCACATACCAAAATCCCCCAAACTAAGATGTTGCGTGTCCCACGCAATGCTATGAAGTAAGCACTCGAGAAACCAAAAATCTCAAATCCCCTCAACTAATAACTTGGAAAAGTAGCCAAGCGTTATCAAAGGGAATAAAAGAATCAATAGCCTTGACAAGTCCTGGTTCTTACTAATTTTTATATTTACACAACTACTCTAAATTTTTTTTTTCCATACATGTCTAACTTCCTTTATTTATCAACAATGGGATCATAGAATGAGAAACGTTCGTAGAATAATCCACGGACGTCCTGACGGATAATTTCATCGTCCCCGATTTTTCACAAGCTCTAAACCAAGCAATTAAACAAGATCATTGTTGATATAAGTTTAGATGTTAAGCCCTCATACTTATGACTTGTGAACTTTTTACTCCCAACATGGATATATGATTTGAATGTGTGTGCTCGTTTCAACCATAGATCAACTTATTTTCATAGTCGTAATTCAAGATGAATCACGACTCAAAGCAACAACTTATTAGGCACATGTAACTTGATTTTAAACCATAGAACTTTTTGCAACATATTTATCATTTTCATAAGTTCTTAAAGCTAGGAATGTGTTGCTTAGTTTGAACACCTACCTAGGCCTCGCTCCCTAGTAGGATATCACAACCAACGACCGGTGTTCTTAGTTTGAAAACCCACCCCGTTGCTAGCGTAGTGGGAAATCACATCAACACCTTCTTCCTAATATGGCTAAGAATCGGTGTCTTAGTTTGAACCCTCACCTAGACCTTTCTTCCAAGTGAGATATCACAACACACCAAATTCCTAGAAGTAAAGACGTCTTAGTTTGAACCCCCACCTCGTGGTTAGCGGAGTGGGATATCACGACACATCTTTTACTAGCTCCATATGATCAAATGTATGCTTCATTGGCATAATTACAATATTCATGCATTTTTGCATTCATACTTCATTCATTGCTTCTTTGGCATTTTATCTTTCAAAACCTTGCTTTTAAAGAATCAAGTTACAAATTTGAAGCTTTTTCTGAAAACATCGATTGACTTAGTTGAACAAGCACGTGTGATTAGGTGGATTAGAAGCTTATGGGAGAAAAAGAACACAAGTTATTCATATAAGTTTTGAGACGAATCTTGCTTAACACATAAACTTATATTCAACTCTATCACTTCTTGTTCTTCATCTCGTGAAAGCTTAGCCTACAATTGAGGAACTAGCTAGGGCTCAACACGCCCGATCGAGTCAAAAATTATTCTCATTCTACCCATTAGGAAAGTCGAAACTGTGATAAAACACTTATTTTATTTTTGAAAATTCTTAATTTTTTTCATTTTTTTGGTATTTTTGCAAAATTTGGTGGTAGAAACGGGATTACGTGATAACAACGGCTGCAGGCAAAATCAAATCGAAGATCCCCCCCATACTAGAACTAAACATCGTCCTCGATGTTTTGAAAGGGGTACCTACGTAAATCTAAGGCCGTTTATGAAGTGTGCCAAAAGATAAAACGTTAGTCGATTAGATTTGGATACTGGATTCCCAAAATGAAGCTGAGGATGTGAAACTCTTGATAAAGATACAAGCACGAGAGAACTTCACAATCCGGGCAATCCTGGACAATTAACAACATAAACACGAAACACGGGTAATGGAAAAGGCAAACCTCCATACAACAAGAAAACACTTATACAATACTATGATAAGCATGGGGTGCCTCCCACGAAGCGCTTGTTTCGCTATGCTTGACCCGTCACCTGAATTTATTGGACATTAGGGAATGTTTGGAGATCTGGGACTACCAATTGTGGTACGTCCCCTCCAAAGTAGTGCTTTATACGATGACCATTCACTTTGAAATTTGGCCCGGAGTTTTGAGATA
>BQNB010145233.1:3334-16745 GCA_026074375.1 Tanacetum coccineum
TCTTGTTCTCATGGTTGATCTTGTCTGCTTAGGCTCTGGATCTCAGAACATTATTGAACCTAAGGACCATGCTCTCTGCACATGCCATAATGAACTCGCTGCTCAATCTCCGGGCTGAACGGTTGGAGCTCAATGTTTCAGTTCTGCCTCAATCTGTTTTGGCATCTTTGAAAATTGTGTTTATTATGGCACTTCAATCTCACCTTCATTGTGGTATCATCTTACCGGTCAAGCTCTAGCTTGGTGTCGACATCAAGGTCGCAGGTTACAGAGTATTAAAAGTTCAAAAGCTTATTTTTAAATATATATGAAGGATCATTGGTCATTAATAGGATAGTTGTATCAGCTTGAAGTTGTTGAAAGTTAGAGAAGTGTTAAGAGTTCAGTTATTACACAGTTGACGTCTTCACTAAGTCGAACAGTTTTCTTAATGAATATGTTGAGATTTTAACGTTATACTGGAAATGATCATGCTATGTAGTAATTTTTTTTATTTATTTTCCCTTCATTTTGGGACTTCAATCTCAAGTTCAGTTAACTTTTTCCAACTTGAAAATCAATTTAGAGTTTGAGGTTCACTAGTGACTAGTTAACTAAGCTTAATTAATTCAGTTTGGCTAACAGAGTTGACTTCTTTAGAAAGTCAAACTGTATTCCTTATTAAAAAGGTGAAATTTTGATATGAGTTTGGATATTATCATGTTAAAAATGTAAATTGTAAGCTTATAAGTTTTGTAATTTTTATTAAAAAGTTTCTATTACTTACAAAGATGTTAAAAACCGTTTGTTTAAAAAGTTGTCTAGCTCATGAGTGGTGAGGGAGTGTGGAGAGAGAAGTGGGGCTCACCGGTGGCGGAGAGCGGAGAAAGTGGTGGTTGGGAGGAGGAGGTATAGTGGTGTGATGGTGGTGGAAGAGGTTGAATGGAAGATGAAGAAGAAGAGATTGAATCATTAAGTTAAAGGGGGTGGATTTTGTAAAGAATAACGTATAAGGGCCGTCAAAACTGGAAAAGTGTATTAAAATCTTGTTACGTTAGCTTTTTTGTTAATCATGGCTACAATAGTAAGATTAGCAAAGTGTAGACATACAAAAGAATAATTAAAAGATAAATGCCTACAAAAGAAAAAAGAGAATATTTCAATGCATTTTTAGACCATTTGCCCAAACTTCAACCATATTAAATTTTAGAAAAATTTCACAAAAATAAACCGGTTTTGAAACTTAAACTTTTTAACATTGATATAAATTTTGAGTGATCAAATTGAAACACTCATAAAATTTGATTATTATTAGATGACATATTCCCTATAAAATTAGTTATAGGCTGAAAAACTAAACTCCTTTGCTTTGAATATCACTTAAGAAAAAGAAAAAAAAACAAACCTAAAAATTATGTTCTCGAGTAGCATTTAAAGAGAAAAAATAAAAAAATAAAAAATAAGTGTGATTTAGTTGGTTTTCAATTAAAATTAAGCTCAAAATGTTTATTTCTCGTTACGTCGAGTATAAAACAGAAAGAAGAGAGATAGAGAAGGAAAAAAAGAGAAGTAAAAAGGAGAGGAATGAGAAATGATTTTTTATATTGTGTTCCAGATTTGGAAAGAAAAGAGAATGATGTAAGAAAAAAATGGTATAATTTGCTATCCTTTACTTTGTTCTCTTCTCCTAAAAAATCTCATAAACACAATTTATTTGTATTTTTATTATCATCTCAAACCTTTCCCGTTCACTCTAAGCAATAAACTCGAGAACTAAGTGTTAAGAATAGAGGACGGGTGTTAAAAAGGAAACATAAAAGTATGCAAAATGAAAAGGTTGATAAAGACAAGGTTATAAACATAAATTCCATGCTTCCCTGCTCTCTGTATCAAAAACCCTAGAAAAAAATCATTAAACCCTAGTTCTTGACTGAAAATCAAGCACAAATTTAGCAAGATGCCAAAGGTTCCACTATGGGACTTACCAGAACTCCCAAAGAATCATCTTCCAGACCATCTTCACCAACAAAAGACACGTGTCTTTTGTAACAATGATGCTCCTACTCATGTAAGTAACACCAACCACATAATTTATTACATACCCCCTTTTGTTGGGTTAAGAAAAACCATGCTCTCTGTTTTTTGATGGATGTTAGGTTGAAAAGATTACATTTTGTGTTATTAAAATGTGAGCTTATTTGATTTCTGCTTATATTTTATAAGCCCGGCTTATTTTGGTACTTGTGGGTTTATATAAGTTTACCCTATCGTAATAAACTTATATAGTCTCAAAATAAGCCAGAAATTTGGGCCTTATGAAATATAAGCCGAAAAACAAATAAACACTATGGGTGTTTGGATTAGCTTATTTTATGGGCTTAACGGCTTTTTGAAATTTCGAAAAGCCCATAAGCTTATTTTTTTGAGCTTATGAGCAGATTAATATAAGCTCATGGCTTAAATAAGCCATGGGCATAACCTCATAAGCCCAAAAAGTGAGCTTATTGGCTTTTCCAAATTTCAATAAGCTATTAAGCCCATAAAGTAAGCTGATCCAAACACTTTAATTTGATTTTTTTTTATGGATGTTAGGTTAAGTTGATGTTTAGGACTGACGGATTGTTTTTAAATAAGTAGTTACTATAAGTTAAACCTCTGATATAAGTTTGGATCTGCTTATTTTTTATTTAAAAAAGACGATATATTAAGACCTGTTGAATGAGTTTATTCAAATCCATTAGAAAAGGTTTTAGGTTGAATATGTTGGTAAAAGAATGTTATCATCTTCATCTCATAAAAGCATTATAAAGTAATCCGTTTTCTACCTGCTGCTTATCAGAAACAAATAAGCTGTTAAGCAGAAAAGATAAGCAATCCTCTAAAAAAATCACGTTTTCTGTTAATTTCACTAGTTTAAGGTTGAAATGGTTGTTTTGATGGATGTTAGGCTAATTTGAAAAAGAATACTATTTTTGTTGGTTAAAAAGATGATTAATTATGAGTTTTTGTTTGGGTATTGAAGACGGAGAATATTGTGTTTTCTGGAGCGTATGCAGCAATGGGAGTTGATAATAGTGTAAGGTTGAATGAGTTTAGGAAGAACTTTAAAGTCGACATTATCAAAATGACTGATGAGGATATGGAGTTTGATTTGATTGGTATCGATGCTTCTATTGCCAATGCGTTTCGACGAATCCTCATATCCGAGGTATTTTTTCTACTTCTTTTGCATATACATCATGTTTTTATAGTTTACTATATGTTGATAAGGATCGTTGTTTGGCTTTATCATTTTACGAGATGTTTGGACTTCGGGATTTGCTTATCTAAGTGTTTATAAGCTTATGTTATATCAAAGCAATAAGCTGTTTTTTTAAAGTTTGGATAGAATCTGCATATATTGGAGTAAACCAGCATTTATTTGAAGCATTTAACTATATAAGCGGAAGGGTGTACCCCGTTAATTATGGGATGTAGTTTTATACAGTATACTATTAAAGTGCGTCTAGACTGTATATTATGTGTACAATAGCTAAAGGGATGGCGTGTGTCTGCAGGTGCCTACTATGGCCATCGAGAAGGTTCTTATTCAATACAGTTCCTCGGTTGTACAAGATGAAGTACTTGCCCACCGATTAGGACTCGTACCAATAAAGGTCGACCCAAGGCTATTTGATTATATGTCAGGTATTATCATCTTCAACATTGTTACCTATTTGTGTTCTTTTTACATACATATTTGGCAATTTATACATTGTTATCTTCAGAAAACGACGTTCCTAACGAAAAAAATTGCATTGTCTTTGATCTTCATTTCAAGAATGAGAAAGGATCCGGTGAACGTCGCACAGGTATCAAGGATACCCTTACATTTAATGCTCTAGCCTTGACTGTGAATATATTTTTTATAACTATCTTTTTGTGTTGTCCGACTATAATAATGGGATACAGTGTACTCTCATGATCTGAAGTGGTTACCATCTGGTAGTCAATATCTGCTGCCCACCGAAAGTACTACAGACCCTTCATCAAAACCAAAAACATACACTTCATTTACTTCTAGCCAAGAATCTTTACCAGAATTTTCCGAAAATCCTATCACGATTATGCCTGAAATCATCTTATCAAAACTTGGCCCTGGACAGGTGATACTTCAGCTTAAGGCATTCATACATTTGTATGTTTTTTTCTTATTATTTCAGCAGAGTGGTCATGATGTTTCTTTATTTTTTGATTCTTTACGTATGTAGGAAATTGAGTTAGAAGCGCATGCTGTTAAAGGCATGGGTAAAACACATGCCAAATGGTCTCCTGTTGCTACTGCTTGGTACAGAATGCTTCCTGAGGTGAGAACATTATATATTTGAACTTTTTGCAGAACCTCGTGACTTCTTTTAGATACCCCTGATATCTTGGTACGTGACAGAAATAATACAATGGTATTTTTGCTCGTCTTTTTAGGTTATATTGTTGAAAGACATTGAGGACGAGGATGCTCAGAAACTTGTAAAAAAATGCCCAGTTAATGTGTTTGACATTGAAGACATTGGTGATAAGAGAAGGGCTACTGTGGCTCGACCAAGAGCTTGTACACTTTGTAGGGAATGCATTAGAGAGCCTGGATGGGAGGAAAAGGTGGCTTTACGACGCGTGAAAGATCATTTTATCTGTAAGTATAGTTTTCATTATCAGTTGGCTGTTTACGTCTGTTGATCTGTTATCGGTGGCAAAATTAGTCAAAAGGTTTAAGTTGAGTCGACCCACCTTTCTTTATAAAACGGTTTTAAAAGCTATAGAGAGTTGATTAGGTAATGGTCCACTTTTACCCGTTTGACCACGGTAGCAATAAAAAATCAAACCGAGTCATAGCATTTTCACATAAGTTAGTTGAAATTCACTGATCTTTATCATGTGTTTTATGCCTCAGTCACTATAGAATCAACCGGAGCATTGCCCCCTGAGGTGCTATTCACCGAAGCTGTAAAGATCTTGGAAGACAAGTGTGAAAGTGTGATAACTGAGCTCTCATAGGCCAATCGTTTCAACATATATTGTTTGTATGCTTTATGGGATCAAGGTTATTTTTTGAATGAGTATGATATAGTTAACCATCAAATTCTAGTCAGGCGTCACTGTTTAGTATCTGGATATCTGCAGTAGCAAATTGAGTTTTTTTTCTTCCTCTTCTCGAAAAAGGTCACATATTTGTGTAATGATAGTCTTACAAAAGATTAGATGGTACTATATTGTGGCGTTGTCCATTACTTTCATCTCATGTTTATCAAAATCTGTATAATATTATATGCAATTTGTGATACGGCATATGTGAAAGACCAAATAACGCAGTCTATCATACTTTTCAATTGGTGTTTACACAAAATCTGAACAAGAACTTGAAAAATGCCTACTATGCTTCCCAGTTAAAATTTACTTCGAGTACCATTTTATATTGAACATCGAGCAATCTAAAGTTCCTAACTCTGAAAATTGAGAATTTTTGAAGATGTTGCAGTAGAACCTGTAATGCAAGAACTATCGCTATTAACTTTGTTAGGGTGGGTTTATTGCCCAAGCCTCAACTCGGACACAACCAGACGTTCCCGCCACTTGCTTTGAACTGATTTGAGCTGACTCTGCGGCTGTCTTTGGTTGCCAATCCAGACTTAGATTTCTTCTTGGATTTAGTCAGTGAGAGTATTGGATACATCTTGTTGCCAATTTAGACTTAACTTTCTGGTCTTTCTTGGATCTACTGAAGAAGAGTTGAAGAAAAACACAACTTCGGAACTCGACATGAGGGTTGAATACTGTATAAGGTAGTTTGATGCACGTTTTATGGACACAATGTCTAGAGTTGTTCCAAACGGCTTCGTTGTTTGTATGTCTTTGATTATAAGGAGAGGATAACAGGTGCACCTCTTTAGTCTTTGTAATTGTAACACATAGTAAAATAAGGAAACACCTTTTTCTTGTCATTTTCGGCCATTTTATCTACTAGTATCACAACTTGAAACGCCAGATGCACATCTAAACACTTGTGTTTCTACAAAAAAATGTGTCATACACATTCAAAAATTCCGTATGACAAAGAACTTTGCAGTTTCTTGTAGTAATGAATATCATAAAATTACGTTTAGAGCATATCCTTAAGTCTTGACTGTTTATAATTCAGGCACTTTTACACACCGCAAGTCCACAAGGAACATCTGTAATCAAGTCTTGAATTGTCAACAAAACCAGGTTCAATCTTGTTGCTTTGTTGGTCCAACTGTCCAAGTGCTTAAACAATGAGCCAGTCAAAGAACAAAACCGCTGGACCACATGGCGTCTGAAGATTGCTCAGCAGCAAGTGAAAAAACAGAGTTTGTTGAAAGTGGGAAGAGTAGTATGTGTAGAAGAAGTACAAGGACTGATTTGAGCGACGAAAGTAGTTACAGCACTTTAAGTACCAACTCATAAATCAAACGACTCGCAATGGGAAGCAATCCAAGCCGTTAGATTAAGAGATGGTGTTGTGGGTTTGAACCAATTTCGGTTGTTGATACGATTGGGTTGTGCCGTTATGGGGATATCGGTAGTATCTATCTTTGTGAACTTAGTGGTATGAAGTCTTATTTTGCAATGAAAGTGATGGATAAAGTGTCACTTGAGGGTGGTAACAAGTTATTAAGAGTGGAAACTGAAAGGGAAACCAGGGAAGCGTTATTGTGAACAAGCTGTCAAGTATAACTTCTAATCCCAACTCGTTTTTGTCATAAAGTTTTAATCTCGACAAGCCATAGACATACACACCTTGAGAGAGAAAATTGATATACTCCGTATTACATAAACCTTTTTTTTGTATTCAAAAGGAGACTTGCAGATGATACTAATCTTTTTGAGATGTTCTCCCAAAAATTAGTAATTCTTGCCAATTCAATGAAGCATGGTTGATGTAAATTCTTATATCAAGACATTTACATCAAATTTTTTATCGTATTAATTATGATACCGGATTTAAATTAGACACGTTCTATCAAAACTATAGACAAACACATGTTCCAGAGGGAAGGTTGAAACCCAACGCAACCCACCTATCTCATTCCATGCTCTCTTGTTCCTTTGCTAGTCTACTCGGTATTAACTCCTGAAGCAAAGTTTAATGGAATTGCAAATTTAGATTTTGCATCATCTTGTTTCAGGTTTTATTTTATGTTGCAGAGATACTTCTTGCTATGGAATACTTGCACATGCTTGGAATTGTCTATTGTGACCTAAAACCCGACAGCGTGCTTGTTAGAGAAGATGGTCACATAATGCTTACCGATTCTGACCTTTCCCTTGGTTGCTCAGTCAACCCAACCCTCGTTAATTCATCAAGTTTAACCAACCTGCCCCTTAACAACTATACCAACATCTTGTTTCTCTCCAAGACTCTTTAGATCCAAGAAAGACAAGAAACCAAAGCCTGAAGTTGGTAATCAAGTTGCCAATTCAATGAGGCATGTGGTAAATGAAAGTATCTAGAGACCGAAGCAAGACCTGATCACCCCAACCTTTGCAAAGTTAAGGTCTTCTGCACGACCTTACAATTAGAGGAAGATTTCGTATAAAAAAAAATTAACTCTTTCTTTTATATTTTTATTTAAAAAAAAATAAACAATCCCTCATTCACTATAAAATCTCACTTTTTATACCATTTTTAATCACAAAACACATACATTTTATACACTTTCATTATCTTTTTTAAATTGGCTTGTTCGATACCATCATAGCGTCGATGTAATCAAGCTTTTGGTTCAATACACATTGACGAAGATATGGTTGGCTCATTAGCAATTGCGATTTGGATTTAGCCTTCCAATTTGATAATGCATGCACAACTAAGAAGATTTTAGAAAAAGCATACGAGAAATGTTATCACATTCCACAAGAGAGTCGTGCTTTGATTTACATTTTCTTAAAAGAAGGTTCTAATAAAGATTACGAGCTAAATCTTTTTATGTACAAAAAGGCAGCAAAACTAGACAAACAAATGAATGCTAAGTTAGCTTGGATACATGAAAACTACAACCACCGCTCAAAAACCCATATAGGTGGTTCGTCATCATAGACACATGAGATTGGTGATGTATACCTTACTGCGAAAGAGTTACATCAACTACATCTAGCTGAAGAAGCCTTAAGAGAAACACTGATGAACAAACAATTGATGAAATGGGCAATCGGGGTGAGATGGGATAGTTTAGACAAAAAAACGCTGATGTGTTTGAATACTTTACGGAATTTGGGTGATGAGATTGATTCAGATTCGAAGGTCATCCGGATTAATAAACTAGAGAAATATCTTTTGTGTAATGTTGTTTTAATTTAATGTTTTAAATAAAGTATTGTATTTTAAATTCCGTTATTATATTCTCAAATTTTGAATTCCAACGGCTAGTTTTTCGTTATAAATACCCCCACCATCTCCTCATTATATCACACAACTTTTTATCCAACTATCCAGTTTGGGATTTCAATTTCACTAATCGAAAATTATCCTTGGATAGTCTTGATTAGACGATTTTGATTTCCATTTTAACACCTGTTCTGCGTTTCGTCTAGTAGCGAACATATTGTACCATCTCCATACACCCAAATCCAGGTTACATAATACCCGGTCCTGAGGGTAGTTGTTAGCTCTTCTAATGATAATGTGTTGAACCATATTCCTCAACCCCAACCCAGTTGGATTAATACCTGTCCTGCGGGTCTTGTTCAGCGAGCCAAGCTGCTTAAAGAAATGTATTTATTGTTGTTTCGGATGGGGCGTTAATGTCGACCAAGAATATATGAGAAAGGTTTCGTTGAGGATGTGAGGTGAGGATGCTGATTTCCCAGTGTGGTGTGGCGTTAGCGCCACTAACTATGTGAATGCTTTTGGTGGCACTGTAACTGGATGTTTGGGAGACATCGACAACTTTCTTAAAAAGGGAAAACTTGAACAAATTGTTGCAATCGTGAAGTCTTGTTCTTCGAATGCTCTTGGAGATTTAAATGTGACTCTGAAAGATCTATCGGGTACAGTACCTGGAACAATACACTAAAAAGTCCTTGATGTAGGTAGTTATGAAAATGATATATACTGTAGGGCTGCTATGATAATTGCCAATGTCTCTAGTTTTTACTCCTAAAACCTATAAAGATTACCTTAATTACAAAAAGTAATGTGGTTGAGGTTTTTACGTAAGGATAGGTTTCATTAGCTTAAACTTATTTGTTATTCAATTCGTATTGTATTGTCAATTTCGTAATGTAATTTTCAATTTCATAATGTAATTTTCAATTCCGTAATGTAATTTTCAAATTTGAAATCAAACAACTACTATTACAACGGATACTATTCGAACTATATGTTTTAAAACGTATCTGTGTTGTATTTTTAAATTCCGTCAAGTTCATGTTTTTTATTTTCGTAATTTTTTTCCGTCTTTTCTTCCGTGTATTTTTGTTTCCGTATTTTAATTTGTAAAATGTTTAATTATTAATGTAATGTTTAAAAAAAAAAATTGTTCGGTATCCTCTGTGGTCACCACTACATGTGTTTGGTCACTGTGTGGTCTAAGAGAGAAAAAGCTGAGTTGGCGCTGACGTGACGATGTCCTCTACGATCACCACTACATTCGGTCTTAATTCTTTAAAAAGGCTTCCCCAAAACCACATGGTACAAATCATGATCAATAAATTCCCCTACATCTCCATTTTACATACACATAACACACTAATATTCATTGAGTTTTACCCTAACTCTAGATCGCCGATCTTACCTTCGGGTCCTTACCGTACATGGAAAACCGAACATACGATTATCATCATCTCATCCAAACACCTTAATCCTTTCTTTACGTAACATACGTAAACACAAAGTATCTTTGGATAAACACTTAAAATTATACTTTAGCTATTATATACCAAACCTTATAGATTTTGATTATATGATGTATCATGTGACCTGCATACAACTTTACAGGTTAGTAATTAGTTTTATGATTTTCTTTTTTGTTTGATGTCAATTCACATCATATATAAAACACATACCCAAACACTCCTTATCTTCAATCTTTACCACTACATCCATTTCATCATTTAGCACTTTGTGGTAACTATGTCATTAACTACATATTTTGACACTTTTCTTGTAGAACGAATTAAGTATCCTTTTACAAGTGAACTTATTAAACCCAGCACTATAAAAAATATGTCATTTCATCACACTTTTTTGTACACGCTTTAAAAAAGTATGTAAAATATAATGAGTTTGTTCACATTTATAATTGTGTAAAAGTTTGTTACATAAATAAGTGTGAACAAATTTTGAAAAACAAAATAGTTTTCACACTTATATTTTTTGCAAATAAAAGTTCCAATTCTTTGGTGTGTGTGAAACTAGGAAAAGGACAAAAAAATCATGTCGAGTGCTATGAGTGGGCTTTTTTAACATGTGAAACTGTTATGAGTGAATGAGTATTTTGATGTGTAATTGTTAAAAGTGAGAATGCTGAGGTAACACTAAAAAATAAGTTTTGCATGCTATAATACCCAACAATGTTTTAAAAACCAGTTTTTTAATTGACCAGGTCGAGCCATCGGGTCACGGTTTAACCGGCGGTTCAACCGGATTTTGTCACATCAAGAAACCGCATCCGATCGTGCCGAAACAGCCCGGTTTACCCAGTTAACATCCGAACAAACAGTTGGTACCCAACCCTCTTGGCGGGGCAACAACTCACACTGATAAAGTCACGTGGGATGCTTTGAAATGAACATACATATAACGCTAGTTAAATTTCTTACTCGTGATCTTATCTATCATCTTACAGCATCTATATCAATCACCCATCAGCTGAGTAGAAAAACACTTTCATATTCACCCCGATAGCCGGCACATAAGTTGCAAGATAATAAGTAGGAATATGAATGGGAGTGTTTAGCATTTTGTTCAACTATTACGCCACTTTTATTATCTGCCGTATGTTTTTATAGAGATTGATTATACTTTTAAGGAAACTTATTAACTTTATACGGTTATAAACATTAAACAAAACTATATTTTAATCCGTGCGAGAACCAAAGATGAACATGGCTGGTAATGAACTGATGAATGACGAAGTAACCATGACTCGTTTGCCTATTGACAATGAGTCTAAAGGGTGTTTGACAATGAGCAGTAGCGATGATCGTTTGACTATTGTCAATTAGTCTAAGAGCCTCAGGTGTCGTAACACGGTAACACTATTTTTTGGGTGTCACATCAGCGCCACATCAGTATAACACCAACACCACTCATCTAATCATAACACCAAATAACACCACTCACCTTTTTATTTTCATAAAACCCCCTAAACAATTATTTCATTATTTTAACAAACTAACTATTTCATTCATAATTAAACATACAAATTACATTAAAAAAAACACATTACGAAATTAAAAAAAAATACATTACGAAATAAAAAAAACATTACGAAATAAAAAATAACATTACGAAAAAAATACATTACGAAATTAAAAAAAATACTCGTCTTCGTCGTCCTCGTCACCCAAATCATTTTTCAATTTGTTTTTGATCAATTTTTTTTGCTTCTTGATCCAATAGGCGTTAGGGGGGTAAAATGAAACATTTCAAAATTGGAGGGAAAGAGTAAAATTTAAATTCTAGCCGTTAGGGGGGTAAAATGATTTTTTTTTTTTTAAAACACACCCAACGCACGTTGGCTCGGCAACGCCGAGTCCAACGCCGTTGGCCAACGCGGTGGTGGGGTGTAGTAACGCCGGACAACGCCGGCCAACGCCGTTGCCGGCGTTACTACATCCTGAGTTGCTACTAAAGGTGTTTGACAAAAGTAGCAGTTGCATTAGTAAGCAGTAGTAATGAGCAATAGCATTTTTTTTATAAAAAATGTTTGGAAATGTAGCTGTAGTAATAATAATGTGTAAAACATCACTAAAATGTTCAACGCTCCTAAATGTCACTTTATGTAGCGTTGAAAAATAAGCATTTTGAAAAATAGATAAAATTACTTATTTTTTTTAAAAAGACAACATTTTATTAATACAAGACATCTCACCTTAATTAAACAAGATATTAAAAGAGGATGAGACCCAAAAACAAAAACAAAACAAATAACACCACCCTAAACTCAGAACAAGTAAACATAATAAAGAGAACGACCTAGTAACTTAAGCAGGCATATATTATAATCGTTGTTTCACAATCAAGTACGAAAAAAAATATTTTAAAGTACTTCAAGACTTACGGTACAATTAAACACGATTATAACAAATTCCTACCCACAATTTTTTGTATGGTAAACATTTTATTATATACATACACATTACAAAAGTAATACGCCGTCGTTTTTTACGGCTTGCAACAGTAATATGAATAGTGTCCGGCCCAATGGGCTCCCAGTTTGGGTCGGCCCACTTTTTTTTTCTCGGTTACTGTTCATCAGCCAAAAAAAAACTTTATAATCCCCCTCCTCTTCTTTGACCAAAAATAAGAAAAAAAAATTACGGGACGTACTCTCATTTTTAATTATTTACGACTTTCTATCGGGCTGGGCCAAAAAAAAAACGCGCGATTGTCATTACATACACATTACAAAAGTAATACGCCGTCGTTTTTGACGGCTTGCAACAGTAATATGAATAGTGTCCGGCCCAATGGGCTCCCAGTTTGGGTCGGCCCACTTTTTTTTTCTCGGTTACTGTTCATCAGCCAAAAAAAAAACTTTATAATCCCCCTCCCCTTCTTTGACCAAAAATAAGAAGAAAAAAAAATTACGGGACGTACTCTCATTTTTAACTATTTACGACTTTCTATCGGGCTGGGCCAAAAAAAAACGCGCGATTGTCATTTAATATAAGAACAAAAACAAACTATTAAACATGAGACCGAAAAAATAAACCCGAAAAAAAAATAAAAAATTAATGCCTCACAACAACGCGCGAAAAATTAACGCCCGCAGCAACGCGCGGGTAATCTTGCGTTTTTTACTTCGTGCTACAGTAAAACGAACAGTACCCGGCCCACTGGGCTCGGTTACTGTTCATCGGCCAAAAAAAAAACTTTATAATCCCCCTCCCCTTCTTTGGCCAAAAATAAGAAAAAAAAATTACGGGACGTACTCTCATTTTTAACTATTTACGACTTTCTATCGGCCTGGGCCAAAAAAAAAAACGCGCGATTGTCATTTAATATAAGAACAAAAACAAACTATTAAACATGAGACCGAAAAAATAAACCCGAAAAAAAAATTAATGCCTCACAACAACGCGCGAAAAATTAACGCCTGCAGCAACGCGCGAGTAATCTTGCTTGTTTAAATTCAATACAAATACAATATAAACCTGTAATAGAAATAAATTATATATATATTGCACTGTTACAAGAATTACAAATAGTGGG
>BQNB010145234.1:0-15350 GCA_026074375.1 Tanacetum coccineum
CATAAAGCAAACTAAAACTAAACTAAATTGCCTTATGAAAAATGGACTTTTAACTTTTAAAAACTGGTATTATGCATCTTGACATATTTTTTTTGTTGTTGTTTTTGAAAAATGGACTTTTTTTATTCCTCCTCATCTTAGCGATGTTGTTGCTTTTATTGTTCCTTTATCTAAGGGTAAAACAGTCGTCAGTATTATCTCTAGGATCGTTGTTGCTGCTACTTCCTACTACATTTGGCTGGAAAGGAATGGTAGATTGTTCAAGAAGAAGACTTCGACCCCGGGTCAGATTGTTGATGTTATTTTCTCTACGGTGAGATTGAAGTTGGTTACTTTCAAGTTCAAGAAGATGTCTACCAAGTCTCGTTTGATGCTTGACCAATGGAAGATTCCAATAGTATTGTCCATGATGGGAGTACCAGGTGAGGGTTGTACTCTTTTTGCCTAGTCCAAGGTTTTTCCCTCTGGGTTTTCTTTGGAAAGGTTTTTTAAGGAGGCAGCCTTACTTGGATCTCTATTGCTCATATCGTGTTGCTGCTGGGTTGCAGGATGCTCACTTGATTATATGTTCTCATCTTGGTTTATGTCTAGTTTAGTTTATGTATTTTACTAGGATCATTTTGTGTTTATGGCATGTGTAGGATCGTTTAATTCATAACCCGTGTGATGATTCTTGTGATTGGGCTAGTTTTTAGAGAGAGAAACATATGAGAGGGATTTTCTAGTGAGAGAAAATGTGTTTAATAAGAAAAGTGAAAATGACTAGCTTGCCTCTTCCAAAGTTGGAAGAGGCTTATATAGTTTTTACAAAATACCGGGTATTAGAACCCGGCTTAAAACCGAAAGACATACGATTAACTATTAAACTACGAACTATTATAAACAATAAATATACGGGGTGACCGAGTCTTTTACTCATATCTAACAATACCTGTCACCCACTCTGGCCATGTACAAATCCCTAATCCATATCGCCCCCTCCATCTTAGAAATGTTCTTGTCACACCCAATATCACTTAAAAATGTTCTTGTCACATCCAATATCATTAAAAACCTTGTTTTAGTACGTAAATTTACCACTGATAATAAATGCTCTATTAATCTTGATCAATATGGTTTCACTGTACGAGATTATCATACCCGTCAAACCCTTCTTCGTTGTGACAGCACGGGTGATCTATACCCTTTACATGTCGCCACCTCAGCCTTTGCATACTTACTAATAACCATTCCCTTTGGCATCAACGTCTTGGTCACCCTAGTGACGTTGTAATTCAAACACTATCGTCACGTGGCCTTGTGTCTTATAATAAACAAAACACTCAACACTTGTGTCGTGCCTGCGAGTTAGGAAAACAAACAAAACTTCCCTTCCAACGATCTACCTCTATTGTCACATCTCCCTTTGACATTATTCACTCAGACCTTCGGACATCTCTTGTCTCTAGCATGAGTGGATATAAATACTAGTCCTTTTCTTAGATCACTATTCATATTTTTTATGGGTCTACCTACTTCACAGAAAATCTGATGCGCAGTCAAAACTCCTACACTTTCGTGCCTTTGTAAAAACCCAATTCAACCGTAAAATCAAAGCTTTTCAATGTGATCATGGTGGAGAATTTGACAACAACTGTCTCCATGAATTATTTGCCACTAATGGAATTCAATTTCGTTTCTCATGCCCACGTACATCTCAACAAAATGGCAAATCTGGACACATGATTCGTACTATCAATAACGTAGTACGTTCTTTCCTCTTTCAAGCCCGTCTTCCTCCCGAGTAATGGGTCGAAGCTCTACTCACTGTCGTTTACTTACTTAATATCCTCCTCTCCACCTCTATTAACAATGACGTCCCTTACATAAAATTATTTAACAAACCAACCTCTTACACTCACCTTCGCACATTTGGACGCCTTTGTTACCATTACACCTTTCCACCGCACAAACTTGCCCCTCGTACCACACCATCTATCTTTCTCGGGTACTCTTACAATCATCGCGGATATTGGTGCCTTGACCTGGACACCAACAAAATCATCATTTCTCGTAATGTCACATTTGAGGAAACTGTCTTTCCCTTTAGCTCCATGACTCCAACTAAACCCCCCTCATACCAATTTTTAGATGATAATCTCGACACCTACCCTATTGCACTTCGCCTTCATACCATACCTACTTTTCCTCAACAAACACCACCACAAACCACACCACAAACAACCCCACAAACAACTCCACAAACAACACCTCCAACTCCGCTATCAGCGCTATCACCACAAACAACACCGACACCACCAATCACCTCGCTACCGCCACCGCCACCACCCCCACCTCGCAACACCCTATGGTCACACGCTCTAAAGTCGGAACTGTGAAAGCTAACCCCAAATACAACTTTCATGTTACCACCTCCTCCCTTATCTCCAAGTCTCATTTCCATGCCCTACGAGATCCTAACTGGAAACAAGCTATGTGTGACGAATATAAAGCCCTCATCGACAATAAAACTTGGGTACTTGTTCCTCGCCCACCAAATGTCAACATTGTTCGCTCCATGTGGTTGTACAAACACAAATATAATGCGGACGGGTCCTTAAGTCGGTACAAAGCCCAACTAGTTACAAATGGTCGTAGTCAACAACAAGGCATCAACTGCGATAAGACATTTAGCCCTGTCGTCAAACCTGCTACCATTCGGACTGTTCTTAGCTTTGCAGTTTCTCGACAGTGGCCTATTCATCAGTTAGACGTGAAAAATGCATTTCTTCACGACCAACTTACAGAGACAGTTTACATGCACCAACCACCAGGATTTACTGATTCAGCTTATCCTGATTATGTTTGCCTTCTGCAAAAGTCACTTTATGGCCTTAAGCAGGCCCCCCAAGCTTGGTTTTAGCAATTTTCTAGCTATGCTATTCGAGCCGGTTTCTACCACAGCAAAATCGACTCGTCTCTTTTCATCTTTCACAATGGGCCAGGCACACCTTACTTACAACTGTATATGGATGATATCATCCTTATAACTTTTTCTACTTTGCTCCTATAACGTATAATCTCTTCGCTACATGCGGAATTTGCTATGATAGACCTTTGCCCACTCAACTATTTTCTTGGTATATCTGCCACGCGTACTACCTCTGGCATATTCTTGCCTCAGACGAAATATGCTACCGAGATTCTTGAGCGGGCACAGATGCTTAATTGTAACCCTTGTAGGACTCCAGTTGACATCGAGAAGAAGCTTGGACCTGAAGGATCACCGGTCACTGATCCTACTTTATATCGCAGCATTGCCGGAGCACTTCAGTACCTCACCTTTACCCGACCCGATTTGTCATATATAGTTCAACAGTTATGTCTTTACATGCATGATCCTTGAGAGCCACACCTTAATGCTATGAAACGTGTTCTATGTTATCTTCGAGGAACCACTGATCTTGGATTACAACTATTTCGGTCTTCTACATCACAGCTTATTGCCTACTCGGATGCTGACTAGGCAGGTTTTCCGGCTACGCACTGGTCTACTTCTGGATACTGTGTTTTTCTTGGTAACAACCTCCTGGCGTGGTCCTCCAAACGCCAGGACATGTTGTCTCGTTCTAGTACCGAGGCTGAATACCGCGGAGTTGCGAATGCTTTAGCTGAGACATCTTGGATCCGCAACCTCCTTCGTGAGCTTCATACCTCACTTTCACAGCGACCTTGGTCTACTGTGATAATGTTAGTGCAGTATACATGTCTGCAAACCCGGTGCAACATCAGCGCACCAAACATATAGAGATTGACATTCATTTTATTCGTGACAAAGTAGCAGCAGGTCATGTTCGAGTTCTTCATGTCCCTTCTTGATTTCAGTACGCATATATCTTCACAAAAGGACTCCCATACCCGTTGTTTTTTTTATTTCAGATCCAGTTTGAGCGTCCGCAAATCTCCCGCTCCAACTGCAGGGGCGTATTAAACTACATATTATATTGTATATTTAGTGTTATCGGCCCATTGGCCCGAGCCCAATTTGTATAGCTTCTAGGGCAACCCATAGTCTAGAAGGTTCCTTTGTATCCTACATATAGGTTGGTTGTTATCAATAATAGGCAAGCAAATCAATTATCCAATAGTCTCCATGATTTGCGTATAGTCTATTGTCATTGGTGCTGATTTCATAACAGTTGTTTTCCTACGCAAATTGAAAGAGCTTTTGAATATGTATATGATTTGCCTTGGCAACCTCTATTTCGTAACATATGCATGAATTAATAGTGACGGGGAATTTGTGGACAGTTGTGGTTTTGTTTTTGTAGAAAAGGTGGTTGTATAGCGTTGTTTTGGTAAAAACTACAACTGATTTTGGCCGGGTATGATGATAGGGTGAAATGGGTGCTAGGGTATTGGAGATGATGGCGAGTTTATATAAATTTGTGGCAAGGTGTTTGATGAAATGTTGACTTACAAGTGAAAGAAGGCGAGTGAGATAATGAAAGATATTGAACCGGGTTTTTCATATTTGGGTTTATGGGCTACTTTTATGAACCAGGCAACAATTTGTGCAAGCAAACCGAAAAGATGGAGGAAGGGGGTGGAAAGATGAAGTTCACAAAAGGTTAAAAAAAAGGTTTTCGAAGAGGAGTCCACAATTTCTTATCATCATCTCAATCTCAAAACCAAAACCCTATTAGCAATATCATCAAAGGTCATCCTTATTTATCAAATAGTGGAAACAACAACAACAAATCATCATCATCATCTTCATGGAACATTTCATCATCATCATTAGGAGGAGAAGAAAGTATTGAATTTGTATTTGGTGATGTTAAAAATCAAGATGATGTCAGCAAGTCATGGGATTTCTTTTCCTTTTCAATTATTTTCCTCTTAAGTGCTATTTAAGCACACAAAACATTTATACTATATCATATATGATAATGTGCTTGAAAATAAAATACAAGCTGTTTGTGATCTCCAGATGAGTACTAAAAAGTTAGTTTTGTGTATGATAATCTGCTTGAAAGTCAACTTCTTTAACACTATAATATATCATATATGATAATGATAATGTGCTTGAAACTAAAATATAAGCAAGTCTGTCATCTCCTGGTGATTAATTAAAAGTCAGTTGTGTGTATAATATCATATATGATAATCTGCTTGAAAGTTAACTTTTGAACACTATAATCTATTTTATATATAATAAAACAAGCTTTTTTACAAGCATTTTAAGCACGTTGCATTTAATGAATCCTATGTGTCGCGCTCTCATTAAGTCTCATATTTGGAAAGTACAACATACATATTCATATTCATAATGCATTGAAACAGTTTTATTAAGTTAAATGCATTGAAAAAGTATTATTAAATTAAACAAAGAAATCGATTGAAAAAATATTATTAAAAGGGAATATATTTGACTGTTTTGCATAACTACACGAATTCTTGTATGATACTCAACCTTCACGCACAAAACTCTTCAAAAAACTGACCTGTCACATTTAATGCTATCACTAATTTTAGGAATTGTTACAATCAAATCAATCACACACGTTTTAAACAGCTATTTGACTTTAATGCTATTGAAAAAACACCATCCTTATTCTACACGGCAGTCAACCTTTACACTTATTTTTTTCAAATCTCTCCTGAAAATCAGCTAGTCATTAAAATCTTCACCAATTAATGAGATGATGTGGATAGCAACTATTGTACACAACCCAATAAAACTTCTTTTGTAAGTCAAATCGGAAAAAATATACCGACTTTTAATGTCCTGCTATGAAACTATTCTCCCAACACACCAGCCCACCATTTCATTGACTCATTCCTTCTCGGGCTCAAGAAAGTTTCAAAACCCCTCTTTAATGTCTTTTAATGTCATAAAACCAATCCACAAATAATTCCATAATTCAAATTAAATCTCTCACTATTATCGATTCAAAAAACCCCATTCAACCCTATGACTAACACCAATTCAAGCATACAACTTTTCTTGATTTTTCAATGAGTTCTATGCTATCCATACCTTAAAATCTGTAAGTATCACATAGTACTACAACTATTTGGATGTGTTTTTTATTTAGTTTGACGTATTTTATGTGCTTAATGTTGGTTTTTTTAGAGATTTGATTATGAAGTGATTAGTCGTTTTACACACTTCAACACATTAATAATCACACGTTTACGCAACTGTGATTAATTTCGTGTAGATATCGAGTTGAACATTGATTACTTACGTTTATTTTGATGTAGGTTTGTGTGTAATTGTGTTCCCGTATTTTTTTTATATTTATAGACTATTGGTGGATTTCGGTTTCTTGTCAAGACATCATTTTTGCAGGTAAATAATTACATACTCAAAGAAGTGACACTCAAGATACATTTAATTCACAATTCTTTTGTTTAGTTTCATGTGTTAATTTGTTACTTCTAAATTTTCCATTGATTCTGATTATGAGTCTTGTTAGATATAGTATATCTAAAAATTAAAATATGGGTGTCATTTTTTCAGTGATACATGTTTGTGCCAAAATTGGAAGGTTTGTTGGACTATTCTTATATGTTATCGTATGGTTTGATTTTGTTACTTACTGAGAAACTTATAGGATCGTGGTTTATAATTACACATGCTGCAGGGTAAATAAGAGTGGATGATTGAGTATATCAAGAGGAATGAAAGTGTCGTTTGGCCCAGGTAATCCTATCTTTCATGAACAAAGACCAAGCTTTTTTTCTCTTTCAAGAAAATATTGCTTATAAAGCATATGAGATATTTTAATATGAAATACCAAACGCTTCGTATGTTGTGAATACATGCAATCAGGCTTTGTGCAGCAAAAGTATGTGTACTAATTCTTGAATTAGTCAAAATAATAGAAACCTTTACAATTTTTAATAGTGCTAACTGCAACTGATGCATGATATTGTGTTGGGTATGTTTGTTGATAAAAGAGATGTCGTCTTCGACGTTGCTGCTAATGATTGACTGTTGATAAAAGATATGTCGTCTTCGACGTTGCTGCTAGTGAGTTGGACACCTTCCTTGCAGGTAAAAATATATTTACCAACATATATGTATAAAAGTAGGTCCATATGAGCTAAAAGTAAACGCGTAAAACCCTAAAAATAAATTGTGAATTTCATAATGTCATACAATGACCTAAAATACGAGGTGTTATAGAAAAGGTCATAAAGGTTTAACTAAGAAAAATGGGGTGCAACATGATTATAATGAACACGTGAGTATTCCAATTTCCATTTTTATCAAACAAATGTGTGATTTTGGTTCTTGGTATTGGAAGTGTGCAAAACTTATTTTCAGTTTTTTTAGCCAAACATTGTTTTGTGTAATCCTGTGAACACTTTATTGATAAGGTATAGAAAAAGTTGACCCATTAATCACATATATGTATGCTTTTTAAATGTACTGATTTTAATCCCCATCTTCGTGTTTTACTGCAGCTTGCCCATCAAGGTTCTTATTTGCAAGGTCTGGATTATGGGAACCCACAGGTAAACTTTCTAATGCGTTTTGTGTGTGTAGTTTGATACAAGTACTCACAAAATAGTAAAAAAGATAGACGTGTTTCTGTACGTGGTCTTTAGCATAATCAGTGTAGTTATGTAAAACTTATCATATGCGGGCTCAACATATGATTGTTCAGATGCAAGGGAGAGATTAGCATTTCAAGGTTCGGTATCTGATTCAAAGTTAAAAAGCCGTTGTTGGTAATTGTTGAATGAAATATACCAGCATACTATATTTGTGGCTAATTGTTGATGGTGTTAAAGCCCGAATTAGCATATTTTTCCTTGCATTTAGTTTGATGGCAGTACATAATCTTTGTAAATGATAAAAGTTTTGTAACCAAATTAGTTGATCAGGTCAAAATCCAACTCGGTTGATATAATTTTTCTTTTCATGATAGGAGAATAAAATCAAATAATGATCTGGATCAAGGTGCGAAAAGTTAGAAAGAACAAGCGGTACTAGAAGTCATGGTAAATTTACTCACGAGGAGGTCGGGCAACATCATGTTATGCTGGAAAGTATGTGTTTGTGAAATGGTGTGTGTTTATTTGTTTTGTAAGTTGGTGGACTCACAAAAGGGTGCTTGAATGGTCCATAGGAACTATATAATCCTATAAGTAATTTGCTTCTTTATGCAAGTTGGAGTTACTCAAATAAATAAATAATGATTCATCGTAAATTGTTTTATAGCTGCAAGTTATAGATACAGTTTACTGCAAAATTTTGAAATTGCTAAAAGGTAACATATGACTACTTTTTAACTATGCAGGCTTAAAAGATTTAGATGATGCATGGTTTTCAAGAAAAGGATCACATGCAATTTATCAGTGGATTTTGCCAACATATGAGACATTGTCCTGAATCATACAAGAACTTGAAGATCTGTTGGTGGCTCAGAAAGTGGGACCGCCTTCATACTTAGTCGTTCACATGTAAAAGCAAAATAGGGACTTTCAGAAAATATACCAGATGATATCAATGTAAGTCCCACTACTTCATTCGTACATGATATACTATCTATGATATGTGGCAAATTTAACGTATTTGCTTATGAGTGGGTCGATTTATGTTATGCTCATCCCTAATGGTTCAAATGGGTAGAGTCAAAAGAATTGTAAAAAAGGAAATGGGCCAATCGGTAAAAATGTTCTTTATTTTAAATAAATGCACACAACCTCCTAAAAAATTTGTTTGATAAAAAGATTCAAAAGATTGAATCAATGAAAAAGAAAACGTTTGACTCTAGAATCTCAAGTGACTTCTTCAAAAATCTTTATCCGATTCTGATGCCTCAAATGTTCAATCAGAATCAGAGGACAAAAATATTCTTTTCTGAAATGAAACATCAAGTTTAACAAAGATTAAGGAGCTCGAAATGACTTTAACTTGACAACCAAAAGATTTTATGGATGCCAAAGTCAAATTTTTAAAGAAAATGGACAAGTATAAAAACGTATTTTGAAAAACTTGAAAATACAAGAGTTGTCCTTGAACACAATTAGATCGAAAGATTTAAGATTCTAACGCCGAAAAAGATCAGTTTTTGAAACAAATTGCTTCTTTAGAATTAAAGTTGGCATCACACGATCTTATTTCAAATCAAAAAGAATATAACAAGTTGAGAATCTCATACAATGCCCTAAAAAAGTTTGATGCTCTTAACCGAGAAAAAAGAAGATCTCCTATATTAAACCTTTCAACACTAAAAGTAAGTGTTTTACCGAAGATTTACACTGCTGAATCTTCCAAATCATTTCCAAAGAGGGTGTCTCAACTTATAACCTATTCATTGCAAAAAGATAGGAAGTTTTCTAAGAAACCTCAAGTTTTTGAAACAGCTACTCCTCAAAAGGTTTTTAACTCAAGTAATTTAAGTAAGAAAAAGTGATTTGGTTCTTTAGTATATATAATATATAAGTAATATATATATAACTAAATATCAAATAAAAGGATGAGAGACAGTAAGTATTTTTTTCCGTAAGGCTCAAGAGAAAATTACTTTTGACCAAAGTAAAATCCAAAACCTTCCCGGGTCGTTTCTCGATGAGGCGTGAATTGAGAATTGAGTTTAAGTTTGTGATCGTGCGTTTGAATAATCAAATTTTGATTTGGACTCTAATTCTACAAATAACATGCAAGAACAAATAATAACAAGCCAAAAACGAAAGCAATTAAAGTTAAAACGCGAAAAAACGATAACGGGATCCTAAACCCGAGCTTTAAAAACCTAAATCCTCAAATTTTAACCCTTATATTATATTTTATTTTGTTTTTTTTTTTATTTATCTAACAAAAGCAAATTTAATTTTTAAAGGTCCTAAATGATAAAAGAAAATTTTAAAAAAAGAATTATATTTTTTTGAGTTTTATTTAATTTATTATGAATTAAAAATAGTTTTAATCTAAAAATATTATAAAAAAGTTTAATCTATTTTATAAAAATCTGAAAAATTTACTAAAAGAACGTTGAACTATGCAGAATCTAGGAAAAATAAAATTGTGTCCCACTATCTCAATAACTGAAATAAGCTATAAAGGTCTGAAAGCTTAAACTATAAAAAAGAGGGTAAGTATTAAATTTGGTAAAGTCTAAATGAAAAAGACCCAAGGGCAGTTGGTTAAGGTGTTGTGTTGAGGTGTTGTGTGAAAGAGAGAGGTCACAGGTTCGACCCCTATGGCCTCTCTTTTTTATAAAACATTTTTTTTGGTTTTCTTTTTTTAAAAAGTTATAAAATAAGCAAAAATGAAAGAATTAAAAAAAAAAGAACTTTTTATCAACCTTGCAAATAAGCTGAATTTAAGCTAACTTAAACTGACAGTTTGCAAAATTTTAACTAAATGAGATTATGTTAACTGTCGGGCTTTTTTAAGACTCAATAAGCAAATATTTAACAAATAAGCTAAACTCAGATAAACACATAAACCTAATAAGCTATTCTAATTAAAAATAAGCAACCAAAGTGAACTAGAAAGCATTAAAAAGCACTAAGACAGCTAAAAATCAAAATAAGCTAAAAACACTTAACACTTAAATGAATTTGCTTTTAAGCTTGAATAAGCTCAAACCTAAGTCAAGTAAGCTACCAGGACTATTAACCTAACCTAATAAGCAATCCTAAACACAAATTAAGCACATCCAATAAGCCATAAACTCAGAAATCAAATAAGCAATTATGGCTAAAACTGTTAACCAAACAGCCTAAGAGGGTACTTTAAAGCTTATTTTTAATCCACTTAAGCTATCCTTATGGCTTAAAGACCAAAAGGACATATTAAGCTTATCCTATAAGCTACAAGATTCAGCCAAGAAAAAGCAGTTTGAAACTCAGATAAGCTATGAAAAAGCCAAATGAAAAGGACTGTTTAACTCAGTATATGCTGAGTGATTTTTTTAAGTTTTTGTAAAAACTAAAAGGCAAAGTGCAGCCCTAAATTCAGATATCTAATTAAGTTCTAAACCCTAAAATAAGCTTAAACAGATAAAGTTCATACTACAATGAGCTTATGTTTTCCATTTCAAGTTCTAAAACCTACTTTAACTAATCTAAATTTAAGATTGAAAAATGGCTTTTAAAAACTTTAAAACTGAAAATGCACTTGACAGATTTGAGTTTCAAAACCACAAGACAAAAGTACTCTTAACTATCTTTTTCCTACTGCATTTAAACTCTAAAAGAACACTAAACAAAGCCTCAAAACAATCTTTTAAACAAAAATCCATTATCAACAGTTTGAAAAACTTCCAAGACCACAGTTTTAAAGGACTTGTAGCTCAACCCTTAAAACTTGATTTTATACTTTAAAAACTGATTAAAATAACTTAAAAGAGCTTGACAAATTTAGTTTAATGACCCAAAACAGTTTTACACCCTTTTTGACCCATTTTACCTCTTAACCCAAACACTCATTTAAGTATTGATAATCTATTTTAAAGCTAATTTAAATTGGAATAAGCCAAAATCTTTACAAACAGATAACCAACAACCAAATTTAAGCAATATTAAGCAATTTTCAATAGAAGATAAGCACTTTTGAATAAGCAAACTCAATAAGCAAGTTTAAGCTAAAATAGGCAGATTTGTATAAAAACATTAACCAAGAAGATGTAAACTACAAGAAAGCAGACATAAGCAATAAACATCATTAATAATCATAATTAAGCAAAGCAAAGCAAAGCAGAAAATAAGCAGATGCAGATAATAATCTATAAAATGAGAAAATGAGGTCTAACCTTTGCTCGTTGCTCTAAACAAGGGCTAAATGGCTCTTAAGAGCTTATCAACAAGCTCTAGCTTGTTTGCATAAGCTAGTAAAGTCCTTAAGCCCGTCCTAATTTGACTTATCTTCCAATAAGCTGAGCTATTTTGGTGGAGAAAATATCAAAAGAAAATACTCAAATAAGTTATGTGAGAATTAACTGAGTATTAGTGAGTTACAAGAGCTTAAAGAGCTTAGAAAAATTGACTTGGAAACAGTTTTAACATAAAAAGCATAAGATTAAAAACAAGTTTGCTTACCACATTAAAAACTGAAATTTCATTAAAACTTAAAAGATTATAATGCTTGAAATTTAAAATACAATAAGTAAAACAAATAAGCTGTAAATAATTTTAAAAACAAGTCTACACTACTCCTACACTACCCTCCATCCTCGCTTGATTTTTAGCCCTATTTATATAAAACAAAAAATGAAGAGGAGCTTCTTGATCTTGTGTTTGTTGTGTGAGAGACTTTAAAAGCTTCATCATAGCCCTTCAATTTTCTTATTCTCCAAGTTCATGAATCATAACCCTTGATTAATTTTAACCAATAAAACCTCATATAGGGATTAGCCAAGTGGAGATTGTCCTTCTTCAGGGTGGAGGTATTGAGTGGGGTTGAGAGGGGTTTTATCATGGTGTAGGGGATCACGTAAAGGAGATGATGAATAGTGGGTTTTTGGCGGGTGATTATTTTTGGGATAAAGGGGCTAACGGGGTTAAGGGTGAGGGACTAACGGGAGTAATGATGTTAGTCATAAGGGACTAACCATGTTAGTCCTTAAGGATTACGGTGTAAAACCCTAGGGACTAGTGGTGTAATAGTTTTAACGGGTGTTAGGGTTAAGGGTTATGTTGGCATATCTACTTGGCTGGGGTAGGATTTAGAATAGATAAATATTTAGGCTTTATGATATGTGGCTTTTGATTTAATAAATATAGTTAATAGGGCTGACTTGGCCCATTAACTTGGGTATGGGTTGGCCCATTTAAGATGCACACATCTTTGGCTTCGACTTTTCACGCTCTTTCCATTCCCGTGCTTGGTTTTATCCGTTTTGGCTTGATTTTTATCCTTTAGTGAATATCCAATACATGCACAGTAAATAACACAAAACAAGCATATATTTGGCATTTTATGTCCGTTTTTGGTCATTTAGGGTCGTTTTATTAGATAAAAGGTATGTGTAATTTAGCACATATCAAAATCCCCCATATTAAACTATTGCCGTGTCCTCACGCAATGCCATAAGTAAACTCTTTAGAAAACTAAGAGTCTCAATTCCCCTCGACTAATTACCTTCGAAAGTAATCTAAGTTGTTCATAGGGAAATAAAGATCAATAGGCATTGAAAAGTCGCTCGTTTTGAACCATTTTTATAAATCTAATCTAACACTGACTATACACATATTTATTATATTTTTTTATATTTTTCCTTTTTCTTTTTCTAACTAGAATGTTTGGATTTTCGTTATTTCATAACCTTTAAGGTCATAGAACAAGAAGCACTTCAATCCTAAAATTGCCCTTAAAAAAAAACAAAAAAAGAAAAATTCATCGTCCCCGAAATTTTCACTTGCCCAAAACCAAGCGTAAAAAATGAATCACCGTTAAATATCAAGTTAAGATGCTAACACTACTCATACTAGTAACTTGTGAAACTTTTCACTCCCGATAATTATTATATATTATGGGTGAATGTGCTTATTTCGAATTTCAACCATAGATCAAACTTTTTAAGAAAATTTGCAATATTTCTATGCTTCACGTTCCACCCAAGAATTATGATTTTGAAGGCGAGATCATTCCATGTAGCGACTTTCTTCTCGGCACATCCCAGCCGAGACCGGCTTAGGTGACCAGGCTTTTGACACCCCACAGAGAATAGTATCGGAACTCACGGACCTTCGGTTTCAAAAACTCTTAGGCTTCCCGTTAAATAAACAATTCATTTAGAAAAACCACAACTTAAAACGAAAAAGTTTTAGTTCAAAAGCATATTTAAATTTAAGAAAAATAGATTTTTCCTATATTTATTAAATCATATATATTACACTTAACATTAATATAATTATACTTATAACCTCCACCCTTTAAACGAACTGTCACATCGGTATGCGATCCGACCATGATCCAGTTGTCTTATTTCGGCTTCGGACCTTGTCTTATATGAAGACTGTCACATCGGTATGCGAGCAGACCATGATCCAGTAATCTGACAAGGTATTATTAATATATATATATATATATATATACTATACACAACAACAATTTTTTTACACTTTATATTACCATGATATATAGAGAAAATTTCTTTTTAGAGAATTTAAGTATAAATTTGAACTAAGACTAAAAAGTCTAAAAATGTTGATTTTAAAAGGACTTTTAAGTGATAAAACCACTAACTTGTCTAATTTCTGAAAAGAGCATGTATTATTAGTCCGGTTAGAAGCTTCGGGGAGAAAAAGCCACAAATTACACTTATGAGCTCTTAAGATAACCAACTAATCCTTGCTTAGCATCTAACTTATACTTAACTACATCATTTTTCGTTCTTCACAAATTTAAAATTTTTAATAAAAAGATCCGCGAATACTTAGTCTAATAAAATCAAGCTTTGCATATTTAAAGTCTATTATGGAAACTTGCAAACTCTTGGATTTCTCAAGCTAGAATTCGCGTTTTAAAGCTTCTTGTATGAAAGACTAGCAAAAGCTTTCATTTATATAGGTTAAGGGGCAAGCTAGAGCGCAACATGCTCGATCAAGTCAAAATTTATTCTTATTCTCACCATCAAAAAGTCAAACATTTGTGTCAAAACACTTATTTTATTTTGGAAAAATTTTAAATTTTGGCCTAAAATCACATATTTTTGGTGGAAAAACGGGATTACGTAAAGACGAGGCAAATGCAAGCAAGATCAAATCGAAAGATACCTCCATACTAGAACTTAGGGGTGTGCACGGTTCGGTTTGGGGGTTTTTGGCTAAAACCGAAACCGAATCGAAATATTCGGTTTTTATAAAACCAAAAACCGAAACCGCTCGGTTTTTGGCGGTTCGGTTTTTTCGGTTTATCGGTTTTTGCGGTTCTGTTTTTTGGTTTTTTTGGTTTCAAACCGTTTAAATTTGGTTTTTGCTAATTTATATTAATAAACTTGTTTTACCTAGAAAATTGGTTTTTATTTTTATTTTTTTGTCAATATGAGCCTAATAATGTTTACACAAATTTTTACAATTATACACATATAAATGAGAGACACGCAGATGCATGTGAAAATACACATAGTATGATCATTGTCATTGTAACGATATATTGTCAAGTAAACACACGTACACGACAAACATATATATAAACATTAAGATATTTAAAATTTTTAGTTATCATTTATTTATTTATATTATATTAATTATATATTATTATAAAACTAGTTTGGTTCGGTTCGGTTCGGTTTTTACGGTTCGGTTTTTGAACAAAAACCAAAACCGAACCGAAATTTTTTGGTTTTTGAAAAATTAAAAACCGAACCATCGGTTTCTAGTTTCGGTCGGTTTTTTCGGTT
>BQNB010145235.1:0-16745 GCA_026074375.1 Tanacetum coccineum
ATTGTAATGTGATGGAGATATGATTGTTGTGACGATGAAACTTAGGATTTAGTTAGATTGTTGGACTTGGTTGATGTTGATGTTGGTTTTATTTTTGGGTTCGAGTCATGTCTTTCTCATTCTACATTTCTGTTTTGGTTTTGTGACAAGGTAATGAATCAGTGAGTCGACCCGGTTTGGGGTTGTTCGATTTAAACTCGTTCGGTTCACATGTATAATCACTCGTTCGGTCCTCCTAGATTTTGACTCGTCCGGTTCGAGTTGATTTGAACTCGTTCGGTTCTCCTTGTATTATCACTCGTTCGGTCCTCATAGGGGAAAACTCGTTCAGTTCCTTAAGGACAAAAACTCGTTCGGTGCTTAATGTTAAAACTCGTTCGATTCTCACAGGACCAAACTAGTTCGGTGGCAATCTAGATCGGTGGTCCTGAAAGTTGAACTAGATCGGTTGTAGTATACCCAAAAACATGGATCTGAGTTGTTTCCTTTTTGAACCGTATGGAACCAAAAAAACAGATAAGCTCTTTAAGACGAAGGACTTTTTGGACAATAAATGAACCAAAAAATAGAAAGATACTGTTATAAAACAGTTTTATAACATTAAAAAACAGATTTGAGCACATCATAAAAAAAACAAAAACAAAACGAAATAAGCTAAAAATAAGCTCAATAATCACGAAACCCACCAAAGACAGATCTGAAATTGTGACTAGACCGAACGGACCATAAAGATAAACCCGACCCAAGAGTATGTAGCCATGGCTCTTGATACCAATTGAAGATTTTACGAAAACTATGATCCGGTGGTCTTGGTGAGTCAAACCACATGATAGCCATTTTAGTGAGAGAGAGTAGTGAGATGGAAGATGAACTTGTGATATTTGATGGAAAATGGATGAAGGATACAAATGACTCAACAATGCCAAATGACTCAACCCCTCTATGGAAGCCATAGAGGGGTATATATAGCCCATACGCCTCTAAACTATACATAGTTGCCTATTCTAGTCCTCGCGTATGTGACTATGATAAACTATGGTAATTCTGTAATGTCGTCACGTAAAAGTGAATTTCCAACAAAGGGTTTTGGTTATAATGTTGTCCCTTCACCTCATCCCTTGATTCTTAATAGACCAACACCTTTAGACTTATCTTATTCAGGTCTAGAAGAATTCAAACAACCAGAGGTAAATGAGTATGGTCCTAGGGATACAAGTGTAAAGCCTACCACTGGTTGTGATAAAGAGTCAGATAATTCTAAGGAGAATACTGATGACTTTTTAAAACAACAACAAAAGACTGATTCTAGCTCTGTTAAGTCTCCACTTAAGGTAGACAAAGATTGGAAAGAAAAGTTTTTCTGTCCTGCTAATCAAGTTAGGGAAGAAGAACCTAAGAAAGCTAGAGAGAATAATGATGCTCCAATTATTGAAGATTGGGTGTCAGATGATGAGGATGAAGTTGAGCCTATCCCTAAGGTTGAAAAGAAAACTGTTATACCTACTGCTACTAAGAAAGAGTTTGTTAAACCTGAAACACCAGTTAGGAGGTCAGTTAGGTATGCAGAAATGTACAGGTCACAAAGACCTAGAGGAAACCAAAGGAATTGGAATGGTCAAAAATCCAATCAATTAGGATGTAACTTTGTTTTTAATAACAAGGCATGTTTTATCTATGGAAGTTTTGATCACATTCAATACAGCTGTCCTAAAATCTCTCATCCTAGTGCACACAAACATATGGCTCCAAGAGCAGTCTTAATGAAGACTGGCCTAAAATCTGTTAATACTGTTAGGCCTTCTTATACTGCTTACCCCAAATCAACAAATCATTGTGCTAGACCAAGGACATATTTTCAAAATCAAGCACAATCAACTATTCACAGGTCCTTTTACAAAAGAACAGCATTAACAAACAGGTGTTCATCAAAATGTTAATACTGGTAGGCAAAATGTTAATACTGTCAGGGCAAGGGGATTTAATGTTGTTAAGCCCTCAGCATGTTGGGTTTGGAAACCCATCAAACCCAATGGTGCATCACTGGTTTTCAACAAATATAATTACATTGATGCACGAGGCAGATCCAAGTCAGTAATGGCTTGGGTCCCCAAAGATAACTAACTTCATAAGTTTTGTGTGCAGAGCAATTCACAGCTAAATGATAAAGGATTTATTGATAGTGGATGCTCAAGGAATTCTGGAAAACTTTTGGTCCATCTTTCAATTTCAAAGACTTTGTTGGAGGTTATGTTACGTTTGGTTTGAGATGCAAATGGAGGCAGAATTCTGGCAAAGAGTACTATTAAAAACTGATAAACTATTTTTGATGATGTATACTTTGTCTAAGAGTTAAAGTTCCAACCTTTTGTTGTCTCACAGATGTGTGTAAAAAGAACTATGTCTTTTTATTGATTCTGATTGTCTTAGTTCTTATCTCCTAATTTTAAGTTGCCTGATGAAAATCAGATACTTCTTAAAATTCCTAGACAGGATAACATGTACCTCCAAGGAAGGAGAGGGTGTTGGTTCATTTGTAAACATTTTCCATTTGCAAGTAATTAACCATTTTCTCTCTCTAGTTTCTCTCTTTAAATTTCTTCCATTTTCCTTCTCTTTTCTTCTTGTATTCGAGCAACAAGTAATGAAGTGAAGTGATTAAGGGTTACCGACATTTGCCTTTAAAAAGATTTGAGAATGACCAAACTTGTGTTGCCTGTCTTAAAGGAAAGCAACACAGAGCCTCTTGTAAGACCAAGGCCATTAATTCCATTACTAAGCCATTGTTTATGCTATACATGGATCTATTTGGTCCAACTTTTGTTAGTAGTTTAATGCATAAAAAGTGCTGCTTAGTAGTCACTGATGATTATAGTATATTTTCATGGGTTTTCTTTTTAACAACTAAGGATGAAACAAGTGAGATCCTTAAAAACTTTATCAAAGAGATAGAAAACCTAGTGGATAAGAAAGTTAAAATAATCAGAAGTAATAATGGGACAGAGTTTAAAAACAAGGTGATGGATGAGTTCTGTAGGGAAAAGGTATTAAAAGAGAATATAGTGTAGCAAGGACACCTCAGCAAAATGGTGTAGCTGAAAGGAAAAATAGGACACTCATTGAGGCTGCTAGAACAATGTTAGCTGACTCTAAGTTACCTATAACATTTTGGGCAGAAGCTGTTTCTACTGCTTGCTATGTACAGAATAGGGTCTTAATAGTCAAGCCTCATAACAAGACTCCTTATGAACTCTTTAGAGGTATTAAACCAGCTATAGGATTCATGAAACCATTTGGATGTCATGTTACTATTCTCAATACCTTAGACAAGTTGGGCAAGTTTGATGGAAAAAGTGATGAAGGTTTCTTTGTTGGATATTCCTTAAGTAGCAAAGCTTTTAGGGTATACAACATTAGAACCAGAAAAGTTTAGGAAAACTTGCATATTGGGTTCTTAGAGAATAAGCCTATGATAGAAGGAAATGGTCCAAAGTGGCTGTTTGATCTTGATTCTCTAACCCAATCAATGAATTATATACCAGTGGTTGTAAGGACTTTTTCTAATGATTTTGTAGGTATGCAAGGAGTTTCTAAGTCTAGTACATCTTCTCAACAAGATCAAGCTAATCAAGATTGTATTGTCATGCCAATTTGGAAGGATGCTTCATACTTTGATGATGCTTCACCCAGATCTGTTGTTGATGCTCAAATACAAGATCAAAATGAGTTACATGATGAGATTGATGATTCAGAAAAGACTCATGATGATAGCAGTCTTCAGAATAATGGTACTGCTGATCAACAAGTTAATACTGCCAGGCCAGAAGTTAATACTGGTAGTAGAGAAGTTAGTACTGCTGTCCCTGAAGTTAATACTGCTACTCCTGAAGACTTGGTGGGACCAAGTCCTACATCTGAAGATACACAAGTGGAGGATCAAGAAATTGAATTGGGGAACATTCCTCAATCTTATGAAGTCCCTACAACTCCTCACACAAGAATTCACAAAGATCACCCAATTGAGCATGTGATTGGTGATGTGCAGTCATCTGTTCAGACAAGAAGGATGAAAACTTCTTATTCTGAAACAGGATTTCTTAGTGCTATATATGAAGGGAAGACTCATCAGGATCTTCATACATGTCTTTTTGTTTGTTTCCTCTCTCAGGAAGAACCAAAAAGAGTTTCTCAAGCTCTTAGAGATCCAGCATGGGTAGAAGCAATGCAGGAGGAACTTCTTCAGTTCAAACTGCAAAAGGTCTGGATTCTTGTGGATTTACCTAAAGGTCATAGAGCAATTGGTACAAAGTGGGTATACAGAAACAAGAAAGATGAAAGGGGGATTGTCATCAGAAACAAAGCAAGACTTGTTGCTCAAGGACATACTCAAGAAGAGGGCATAGACTATGATGAAGTCTTTGCTCCTGTGGCTAGAATTGAGGCCATCAGACTGTTCCTAGCTTATGCTTCTTATATGGGTTTTATGGTCTACCAAATGGATGTAAAAAGTGCCTTCCTGTATGGTCAGATTGAAGAGGAGGTATATGTATGTCAACCTCCAGGTTTTGAAGATCCTGACCATCCTGATAAAGTCTATAAGGTAGTGAAAGCATTATATGGCCTGCATCAAGCACCCAGAGCTTGGTATGACACTTTGGCAAATTATCTCTTGTGCAATGGTTTTGAAAGAGGAAAGATTGACCAAACATTATTCATCAAGAGACATAAGGGACATATCTTGCTTGTTCAAATCTATGTGGATGACATTATCTTTGGATCTACAAAGAAGGATCTATGTGATGAGTTTGAGAAGCTTATGAAGGATAAGTTTCAAATGAGTTCTATGGGAGAACTCACCTTCTTTTTGGGATTACAGGTCCAACAGAAAAAGAAAGGAATTTTTATCAGTCAAGACTTTATATGTCCATGAGATTTGAGTATAAGTTCAACTACCGTCAGAATGTGAAGGCCGCCTCTACTCTAACAGATTTAGAAAAGCCTTTGGTTCAAGATGGAGATGCTGCTGATGTTGATGAACATCTTTATAGATCTATGATAGGATCTTTGATGTACCTTACAGCATCCAGGACTAGATATCAGTTTGCAGTGTGTGGTATGTGCCAGTTTAGGTTTTATCCAAAGTCTTCCATCTCTTAGTGTTAAGAGAATTTTAGATACTTAAAGGAAAACCATCTTTAGGACTTTGGTATTCTAAGGATTCTCCATTGGAATTAGTTGCTTACACTGACAGTGACTATGCTGGAGCTACACAAGATAGGAAAGTAGCAACTGGAGGTTGTCTGGTTTTTGGATAAATTAGCTGATCTTTGGCATGCAAGAAACAAACTGTAGTTGCCACTTCTACAACTGAGGCTGAATATGTGGCTGTTGCAAGTTGCTGTGGACAGGTTCTCTGGATACAAAACCAACTGCTGGACTATGGGTACAATTTTATGAATACTATTATTTATATTAACAATAATAGTACTATCTGCATAATAGAAAATCCTGTTCAACATTCTAAACAAAACTATAGAGATTAGGCATCAATTTTATAAGAGACTGAAATGCTAAAAAGTTGATTCAATAAGGTTTAAGATTGCACTTGAACATAATGTAGGCAGATCTTCTTATAAAAGCGTTCTTGATGCTGGTAGATTTCAGTACTTGGTCTCAAGTATTGGAATGCTAAATCCCTAATGCCTATATCTCTTGTTTGTTTTTGTAAAGTTTGTTAAATGTTAGTACTATTACTTCTTTGTAAATTAATACTGCTAGTTCTAATTAGTACTGCTAGTTATATTTAAAATTGTTTGTCAAAACTGTTACTTATAGTTAGTACTGCTAGTTATTTCTATGTCTCATTGTTAATCCTGTTAGTACCATTTAATACTGCTAAACAAGAAAAATGGTTAGATTATGTTTTTCTTGGTTTTGAGCTAACTCTTTCAGGATAAGCAATGAAGTGTGAAATTGGTTACTCAATGATGCATTCTTTGAGGGGAGGAATGTTGTTTGTTCCTCAAAGTGTTGGTTTTCACACCACACAACAAATGGTCATCAGTTCACCATGTCTCATAGACAACAAAGAATTGACTAGTCCAGAGCAAACGGCTCCTGGTAAAGACTTCTCAAATCCGTTGATAGTTGATAGTTTACTCAAAACTATATGGTCATCAATGCACCATGTTTTTACAATGAAGCATTGGCTAGTCCAAAGCAAACGGCTATTGGTAAAGACTAATCAAATCCGTTAATGGCTGGTAGTTTGCCAAAAACTATACTTTATGTGGATTGTGAGCCAAAAGAATAGAGAGAATTGGTGAGCTTAAAAACAGAAAGAGAGATATGTGAAAAACAGACAGAGTGCAAAGTGAGTCAAAAGAATTGAGAGATTAAATGTGAGCTTAAAAACATAAAGAGAGATTGTGTGATGCTATTTTTGAATGCTAAAAAAGTTTGGAGTTTGTACTGCTTTTGTTGGAGAAGTTAATACTGCTAGGCTTATTTTAGTACTGCTAGACCAAATTTGGTACTGCTGGATGACCGTTATTACTGTTTGAGCCCTAACAGAATTTTTCATTAATTAATAGAGACGTTGAGATACCAAATACCTATTATATAGGGTTTGACTAATTGGACTTTCATGATCATTCTATATATCCATTTGATTTCATCACGATAAACTCAATTTCTTTAAGTTAGTCAAACCATATCTCTATGTTTTCTCTATATAATCTCAATTAACTTTCTCCAGCATTCATTCTTTCATAATCGATCATATCCTACTTGCTTACTCACACTTTTATTCATGGCAAATTTGGAATTTTGTGACAAGCACAACATTGTAGCGTTCTTAGAGAAATCTACAGGCAGTGAAGGGTTTCATCAAGTTTTCGATTTCTTAACTCGAAGTCACATTTGCTATGCCCTCACAAAGAAGCCAGAGGTTTATGTCTCTTTTCTCAAACAATTTTGGAGGTCTGCTGAAAAGGTATTAAAAGAGAATATAGTGTAGCTAGGACTCCTCAGCAAAATGGTGTAGCTGAAAGGAAGAATAGGACACTCATTGAGGCTGCTAGAACAATGTTAGCTGACTCTAAGTTACCTACCACATTTTGGGCAGAAGCAGTTTCTACTGCTTGCTATGTACAGAATAGGGTCTTAATAGTCAAGCCTCATAACAAGACTCCTTATGAACTCTTTAGAGGTTTTAAACCAGCTATAGGCTTCATGAAACCTTTTGGATGTCATGTTACTATTCTCAATACCTTAGATAATTTGGGCAAGTTTGATGAAAAGAGTGATGAAGGTTTCTTTGTTGGATATTCCTTAAGTAGCAAAGCTTTTAGGGTATACAACATTAGAACCAGAAAAGTTCAGGAAAACTTGCATATTGGGTTCTTAGAGAATAAGCCTATGATTGAAGGAAATGGTCCAAAGTGGCTGTTTGATCTTGATTCTCTAACTCAATTAATGAATTATGTAAGGAAAATCTTCTAATGATTTTGCAGGTATACAAGGAGTTTCTGAGTCTAGTGCATCTTCTCAACAAGATCAAGATTGGATTGTAATGCCAATTTGGAAGGATGCTTCATATTTTGGTGATGCTTTACCAAAAACTATTGATGATGCTCAAATAGAAGATACAGATGAGTTACATGATGAAGATGATGCTACAGAAGAGTCTCATGATGGTAGCAGTCTTAAGGAAAATGGTACTGCTAATCAACAAGTTAATACTGCCAGACCAGATATTAATACTGGTAGTAGAGAAGTTAGTACTGCTCTCCCTGAAGTTAATACTGCTACTCCTGAAGACTTGGTAGGACCTAGTCCTGCATCTGAAGACTCACATGTGGAGGACCAAGAAATTGAATTGGGGAACATTCCTCAATCTCATGCAGTCCCTACCGCTCCTCATACAAGAATTCACAAAAATCACCCAATTGAGCATGTGATTGGTGATGTACAGTCATCTATTCAGACAAGAAGGATGAAAACTTCTTACTCTAAAAAAGGATTTCTTAGTGCTATATATGAAGGGAAGACTCATCAGGATCTTCATACATGTCTTTTTGTTTGTTTCCTCTCTCAGGAAGAACCAAAAAGAGTTTCTCAAGCTCTTAGAGATCTAGCATGGGTAGAAGCAATGCAGGAGGAACTTCTTCAGTTCAAATTACAAAAGGTCTGGATTCTTGTGGATTTACCTAAAGGTCATAGAGAAATTGGTACAAAGTAGGTATACAGAAACAAGAAAGATGAAAGGGGGATTGTCATCATAAACAAAGCAAGACTTGTTGCTCAAGGACATACTCAAGAGGAGGGCATAGACTATGATGAAGTCTTTGCTCATGTGGCTAGAATTGAGGCCATCAGACTGTTCCTAGCTTATGCTTCTTATATGGGTTTTATGGTCTACCAAATGGATGTAAAAAGTGCCTTCCTGTATGGTCAGATTGAAGAGGAGGTATATGTATGTCAACCTCCAGGTTTTGAAGATCCTGACCATCCTGATAAAGTCTATAAGGTAGTGAAAGCATTATATGGCCTGCATCAAGCACCCAGAGCTTGGTATGACACTTTGGCAAATTATCTCTTGTGCAATGGTTTTGAAAGAGGAAAGATTGACCAAACATTATTCATCAAGAGACATAAGGGACATATCTTGCTTGTTCAAATCTATGTGGATGACATTATCTTTGGATCTACAAAGAAGGAATTATGTGATGAGTTTGAGAAGCTTATGAAGGATAAGTTTCAAATGAGTTCTATGGGAGAACTCACCTTCTTTTTGGGATTACAGGTCCAACAGAAAAAGAAAGGAATTTTTATCAGTCAAGATAAATATGTCCATGAGATTTTGAGAAAGTTCAACTACTCAGATGTGAAGTCTGCCTCTACTCCAACAGATTTGGAAAAGCCTTTGGTTCAAGATGGAGATGCTGCTGATGTTGATGAACATCTTTATAGATCTATGATAGGTATAGGCTCTTTGATGTACCTTACAACAACTAGGCCAGAAATCATGTTTGCAGTAATGTGCAGTGTGCAAGGTTTCCAAGAATCTCCAAAGACATCCCATCTCTAGCTGTCAAAAAGATCTTTAGATACCTTAAAGGCCAAACCATCATTAGCTATTGGTATTCCTAAGGATTCTCCATTAGAATTAAATATTTGCGTACACTAATAAGTGACTAATGTTGGTAGCTACACAAGATAGCGAATCATCAATTGGAGGATGTCAAATTTTTTTGTTTTAGTTTTTGGGAAATAGACTGATCTCTTACAATGCAAGAAACAAACTGTATTTCCATTTTCTATAACTTAAGCTGAATATGTGCTGCAGCAAGTAGTAGTGGACCAGTTCTCCTGATCCAAAACCAACTGCTGATTATGGGTACAATTTCATGGATACTGTTATTTACATTGATAATACTAGTACTATCTGCATAATAGAAAATCCTGTTCAACATTCTAAAACAAAACATATAGAGATTAGGCATCATTTTATAAGAGATTGCAATGCTAAAAAGTTGATTCAATGACCAAAATTTGACACTCCAACATAAATTAACAGAATCTCTAACAAAAGTTTTTGATGCTGGGTCAGATTTCAGTACTTGGTCCTCAAGATTGGAATGCTCAATCCCTAATGCCCAACTCTCTTGTTTGTTTTTGTAAAGTTTGTTCCGAGTTAGTACTGTTAAGTCTGTGTAAATTAATACTGCTAGTTATAATTAGTACTGCTAGTTATATTTAAAACTGTTTGTCAAAACTGTTACTTATAGTTTAGTACTACTAGTTATTTTTGTGTCTCATTGTTAATCCTGTTAGTATCATTTAATACTGCTAGACAAGAAAAATGTTTAGATTTGTTTTTCTTTTTCTGTGCTAACTCTTTCAGAGAAAGCCAAATGAAGTGTGAAAATGGTTACTTCATATCAATGTTCATTATATTGAGGGGAGGAATGTTGTATGTTCCTCAGAGTGTTGGATTATTCTCACCACACAAACAAATGGTCATCATTTACCATGTCACATAGACATCAAAGAATTGACTAGTCCAAGCAAACGCTCCTGGTAAAGACTTCTCAAATCCTTGATATTGATAGTTTTACTTAAAACTATAATGGTCACATCAAGCACCATGTTTTAACAATGACATTGGCTAGTTCCAAAAGTAAAACGGCTCGTGGTAAAGACTAATAAAATCCGTTAAAGGCTGTAGTAATTGCCAAAAACTAATATTTTGTGTGCATTGTGAGCCAAAAAAAGAAAATTTATATATATATAATAAAAGGGGAAAAATATTATAAAAAAATAAATAAAAAAAGAAAAGGAGGGGGGGGGGGGGGGGGGGGATGGAATAATAAAATAATGATTATATTATATTTTATTATTAATTATGTAAATTGGTGAATTAAAAACATAAAGTGAGTTGTGTGATAATAAATGAACAAGTGAAAAGTGAGCCAAAAGAATTAAGAGATTCAATGTGAGCTTAAAAACAGAAAGAGAGATTGTGCGAAGTTATTTTTGAGTCATACAAACTTTGGAGTTTGTACTGCTTTTGGGTGGAGAAGTTAATACTGCTAGGCTTATTTTAGTACTGCTAGACCAATTTTAGTACTGTTGGATGACCGTTAGTACTGTTTGGGTCTACCAGATTTTTCATTAATTAATAGAGCCGTTGAGATATTTCCGCCAAATTCCTATGAATATAGGGGTTGACCAATTGGACTTTCGTGAACTATCTATATACTTTGATTTAATCACGATAATCTCAATTTCTTTAAGACGGTCAAACCATATCTCTACTTTCTCTATTTAAAATTGCAATTAACTTCTCCACTTTCGATATATATCATTCCACGATCTATCCATAACTCGATTACTCACACTTTCAGTTATGGCAAACTTGGAATTTTGTGACAAGCACAACATGGTCGCGTTCTTAGAAAAATCTACAGGAAGTGCAGGGTTTCATCAAATCATCGATTTCCTAAATCGAAGTCACATTTGCTATGCACTAACAAAGAAGCCAGATGTTTGTGTCTCATTTATCAAACACATTTAGAGTTCTGCTGAAGTTTCTATCTGAAAATGGAGAAGTCAAGATAACTCAGCTACTATTGGATGAGTCACCAATGACTATAACTGAGGGATCTTAAGACGACATCTCAAGTTGGGATAAAAAAAACATCCCAAAAAAAATAAAGAAAATAAAAAAAGATCAAGATGGGTATTTCTTCTATTCTCAACTCAAAGTCTTTGAGCAATTGGCGCTTATGTAGGGAATATCACACAGACTCAGATTAGTTAACTTTTCAAAAGGGTCTTTTTCACCTCAATGGGAGGTTCCGTATTCACAATTTTACTATCTGTGCTGCTTCATTGCCTTAGATCGAAGAAGACTGCTTAGGAGGCAGTTTTAGTAGTAATATTGCAACTGCCCTTATACTGTTTAGCTACTAATGGAGTATAATTTCTCTAGGATGATTGTTGAGCATATGGTGTCCCAATAATCTCTATTTCCCCATAAGTTTTTTATGTACCCTAGTTCATCAACTATGTCTAGATATGAGAGAAACAGCTGTCAACAACATAACAAGATCATAGACCTGGACCCTCACTTAGCATGAAAGTGTTTAACAATATGAAAGCCTACCAAGGATTTTCAGTCCAGGAGGTTCACTATTCCCCACTATGCATAGAAGTTACTGAACCATTCACTTCACCTTTCCAAATCACATCTTCACCTTAACCCCACCTGACACTCTCACCTTCAAGCACTCACCTGAACCTTCAACCAAGACACTCAACCTAAAATATCACTGCTGGCAACCAACACAAACCATCACCAACCCAACCCTCACCAACACAATCAATCACTGGAGCAGAACACCATTTTCCCTACATCCCGAATGGACTTAACCTCTCCAAGTTGATCACTCAAATGGAGTGAATGAGGGTAGCTTGAAGACTTAATGAATTGATGAAATTTGGTTCCAATCTTTCTGAAAGGAGTGGAGTATTAGAGCTGACTGAAGAAGACAAAAGAAAACCAACAGTTTCTGCATAAACTGAGCTTATTACTCAGGGTCAAGAAGTTTAGAGTCCTACTAAAGACTGGGATAGCCAGGAGAAAAGCTAGGGTTTTGTTCTTCAGTGATGAATCATGAAGATGATATCTTCCAAACAGTGGGAGAAATTATCTATGTAGAGGTTCAAGAAAACGCTAGTACTGAAACTGAACTATTTATTCAATAAGTGACTCCAAACTGAAGTCATTCAACTCAAGAAGGACGAGTAGAATGGAAGTAGATTAGAAGTATTACAGATGGTGCAAAGAAAGGTACTGCTAGTGAAGAGGCTCCAATAGTTAGTACTGTTGAGGTAAACCTTAGTACTGCTGGACAAACTGTTACTTATTAAAGATATGAGTGCAGAGAAAAGGTCAAGACACAGACAAGGTAAAAAGCCATAATGATAAGTCTGAGCCCAAAAGAAGTCGAAAAGGAGCTTGAACAAGAAGGTTAAGTTTTGCTAAAGCCAATCAGACTTAAGAGCAAATGAATGAGGAACAAAGAGCTCAGATTCAAGAGATGAAAAATTGCAAGAAAAAGGGATGGAAGAGGAAATACAAAGAGCTATGGCTGAAGCCAAGTCTACTAAGCAGATAGATTGGAATGATCCTTCAGTCATAAGGTACCATACTCAAAAGATGAAACCAAAGACAGTTGCCCAAGCAAGGAAAAATATGATCAAATACTTGAAGAATCAGGGGAAACTACAAGAATAGAGACTTCAAGGGATGCTTACAATGAGATTTAGCCAATCTTTTGAAAAGGTTTAGGATGTTAATACAAAATAAAGAACCTATTATGATAGCATCAGAAGTGAAAAGAAGAAGTCTCCTAAAACTCTCCTGAAAAGATGAAATTCAGCTTAACAGTGGAAAAGAAGACGTGGCTACTCAAAAGGAAATGAATGACTTCTCTAAAGAAACTGGAGCAAAGAGAAAGAAATCTAGACCTAGGAAAATGCACAAGTAAGAGACAAATAGATAGAGGAAGAATGCTGAGAAGTAAGAACTCAAAGGATTTTTGTATATAAGTACCAAGAGAAGAGGTCCTAATAGAGTTGAGATCTCTATTTATAAATTATCCAGTTATGGATTAGAAACGATGTTGGTTTTGACAGAGAACTTCATGTATTATCAAGTCTTCAGAGGGGATGGCAGTTCCAAGAATTATAAGGTATTGAGTGAGATGCATAAGATTTTATATAGACAGATGTAAGCGCAGGAATTTGTACAGACTATTGTCAAGAAAAGGTATAGTGCTTCAAGACTGGAAGGATATGATTTGATGCGGTGGGAGGATTTATATACTCTATTTGAGTCAGATGAAGAAGATGAGATTTGGAAAAATCAGCATGAATACAATTTGATAAGCTGGAGATTATGTGATTTTTGTGGTATTCACATTCTGCTGATGGAAAATGGGTTAGCAATTCATATGCTGATAGAGAAGAAATATCCTTTAAGTCAAGAGTTGTTTTCAAAGATGTTAAGAAAGAAATTAGAGGTTGATCATGAGAGTTCACAGGCGATTGAACTTCTAAGGTTCATAAGATCTCAAGTGCAGAAGTAGAAGAAATGTTTGAAAGAATCATCAGCAAAGGAAGAAGACTAGAAGATTTAATAAAGAAGAAACTTGATGATTTGAAGGACAATCACAAGTTTAGGGGAGGATTGTTAGGAATAAATCTTCACAAGACTTAATACTGCCAAGGTATAACTAACAGTACTAATGGAGTTAGTACAGACCATACATACCTTAGTTCTGCAGTGTTAGTTAAAATACTGCTAGATCAGAAAGAGTAAAACTACTGCAGATGGTCCAAGTGCTGACTTGGGAATAAGTATGCATGAGTATTATTATGGGATGCTGTAACTGATCCTAAAAGATAGGTACTTTAGTTTTTGTAAAAGGACTCTTGTGTATCTATAAAAGGAATCCAAGGTTTAGATATAGAGAATACACTTAGCGAAGAACTATTTAGAAAGAATATTGTAATAGCTTCAAGGTTTGTAACCCCAGTACTACAAGAGTACTCATATTATTCTAATAATATTGAAGCAGTGTTATCATTGTTCATTGTTTGTTTAGTTATTACTCTTTCATTGATAAACATCTCTAGAGTATCAAAGTGTAGAAACCGACATACACTTTGGTAAAACCATACAAAGTCTCACCCCTTTGTTAATTTTGGATTCAACAAGGTAATGCATACTTTTGATCAGGGGAGAAAATGTGACTTAAAATGTGAACTGATAACTAATGATTCGATTGATTCAAAATGCTAAATCCTATCCATGCATGTGTAAAATATCTTTCGAATATCGATGCACATGTATAGGGGGAGTAAAAGTGTTAATATACTCAACAATGTCAAGATACCAAAACTTTTGTGTTATACACAAGTATCTTGATAATTCACAAAGAATCTTTTGTTTCATGATTGGGAAACTGATCTTAAGGAATGCGAAGGAATGAGATATTGTACCACCAGGGTATTCATAGAATACTCATATACTTGTCTTCGAACAGTATCCACTAGTGAGAATGACTCGTCTTACAAATACTTGTATGAGTTTGATGAGAGCCATGAGGCACTTCATATCTTTCGAGATATCTTTCAAAACATCATCAGAGCATTCTGATTTAAACTTTCGTTGTGTCCTAAATAAATTTCATAAGCACATCGAATGTTTTTTTCAAATCATTTTTTTTGCCATTGGCCTTCTACGGTACTTAATTGTATTAAGAAGTAAAACGCTAAACAAGGAATTATACGGTATAGTCAGCAGATAGTAACTGTACTGACTCACTCTTTACCATTCTATTAGTAGAAATACTCATAGTGTGTAAGTCTACGGACATCTGGTTTAGAGAACAGCAAGCATACGGGAATCTGGTACTTCGGTATTGGAGGACTTAAAGGCTTTGAGCTGGAAAACCTGTCAAGAAGGTTCTTTATTGAATCTATCTGATCACAGGTGCAGTATTCGTACTGTATGGTAATCGACTCACCATGTTTCTAAAACAAAGAGTTGACTACTCCAGAGCAAACGGCTACTGGTAAAGAGATATCAAATCCGTTCCTAGCTGATAGTTTGCTAAAAACTATAAGGTTATCATTGCACCTTGTTATTGCAACAAAGCATTGACTAGTCCATAGCAAACGGCTCATGGTAAAGACATATCAAATCCGTTGATAGCTGATAGTTTGCTAAAAACTATATTGTTCATACTCAAAGATTTGAAGACATCAAGAAAGCTAAGTACATGAAGCTTCCGCACCTCTGAAATCAAAGTTTTCTTCAAATGCTAAAGTCAAAATAATTAGAAGAAGAAAGAGTACTAAAGCTTTCATGATTACAGCAAGTATGAGCATGTCAGACTAAAGTTCAGCATATGGCAAAACCAAGAAAAGATCACATATACTTCAAGCAAATCAGAGATCAAGATCGAACGTTAAAGATTGGATTACTGGTGAAGCATCTGAATATCAAGTGATGAACCGCAAAGACAGCGAGCTAATATGCTATGAATTCAAATATGTACGCTAAGAAGACCTCAAAAGAAGACCTCACTTAGGGGGAGATTGTTAGAAACACAATTTCACAGTCTAACAAGTGAAGCTCGGTCTTGAAGAAAATTGGCGTTTCATAGCTCGATAGTTAGTTAATTAATTGTAATGTTTTAATGATGTAAACGGGCCAAGATACAAAAAGCCCAGATAAAGCCCTCAAAGGCCTCCTAGGCTGATCCTCTTTAGAGTATAAATACTCTATGTTTTTCTCATTCTTAGGTTAGCTAGTCAATATTACTTTTAGGGTTTCTAGCCACCAAATTGTTCTCTTTCAATTTTTCAATCAATCCTTGTTTAATTTAATCTCTTGATTCTACATATCATTGTTAAAGATTATGATTGAATGATCATGGAACCTACAATTGGTATCAAGAGCCTTCAAGATTGATGAATTGATTTGGTTTGTGTTTTAATTGTTTTTGGGGTTTCAGCTATAATAAAAAAGGGGGGGTTTTGAATTTTTTTCCTTTTTTTATTATTTGTTTTCATTCTTGATTCATTGATGGTATGTGATTAATTCTATAATCATCATATCCATCTCGTTAGAAATCAAGGATTTGGCTATTTGTTTCGTGGTTAGATCGTGTTATCCTTGTTTTTGGTGATTCAAAAATTAAAAAAAAACAAGGGATCGTGATTTACTAGTAAGTATTGTGCTAATCATATCTCTTGCAGCGAATTCTTGAAGCATACAGGTTATACGTGTTTTTTTTCAAGAAAAGGGTGTTTGGATTCGTTCTTGTGGTAACCGATCGAGTTAAGGCACTCAAGAAACCGAACCAACAATATCTAGTTACAACCGAACTAGCCAACTATAGTGGGAACCGAACTAGCATAAAACAAGGAAAACCGAACTAGTTATCTCTTTGCAAACCGAACTAGTTGCTTTAATTGTGAACCAAACTTAATAATCAAACAAAAACAAAACCAAACACAAATCAAACATAACAACAATCACTTGAGATCCGTTCATTCATACTTAAATCAAAATGTAAACTGATAAAGAATCAAGTGCAGCGGGTACGGACAATCGTCCTCCCATGTTTACGAATCATGGAAAATTCGTATCGAGAGGTATATTCGTG
>BQNB010145236.1:0-16744 GCA_026074375.1 Tanacetum coccineum
CAGACGAAAACATGCGAAATCGTAAGAAAACGTGCGAAAGTAGACGAAAGCGTGCGAAAAGGGCGAAAGCGTGCGAAATCTGGCGAAAGCGTACGAAAACGGGATACCGTGCGAAAGCTTACGAAAACGCGTGAAAGCTGAGGAAAACACGCGAGAGCTGGCATAAACGCGCGAGAGTTAGCGAAAACGCGGGAAAGCGGATGAAAACGCGAGAAAGCCTACGAAAATGAGCGAATGCGGACGAAAGCGTGCGAAAACATAAGAAAACGTGCGAAAACAGACAAAAACGGACGAAAATGTAAAAGAAACAAACGAAAACATAAAAAAAAGGCAAAAACGTAAAAAACAGAGGAAAACGTAAAACAACAGACGAAAACATAAAAAAACGGACGAAAATGTAAAAAATTAGAAGAACACGTAAAAAAACTGATGAAAACGTAAAAAACTAACGAAAACGTAAAAAAATGAACGAAAAGTAAAAAAACTGACAAAAACATAAAAACCTGACAAAAACGTAAAAAAAAGACGAAAACGTGAAATAACTGACGAAAACGTTAAAAAAACGGACGAAAACGTAAAAAAACTGACGAATACGTAAAATAAAGGATGAAACGTAAAAAAACATACGAAAACGTAAAAAACAGACGAAAACGTAAAATAACTGACGAAAACGTAAAATAACTGACGAAAACGTTCAAAAACGGACGAAAATGTAAAAAAATGGACGAAAACGTAAAAAACAAACGAAAACGTAAAAAAAAGACGAAAACGTAAAAAAACAGCCGAAAACGTAAAAAAGCAGACGAAAACATAAAAAACGGACAAAAATGTAAAAAATTAGATGAACACGTAAAAAACTGACGAAAACGTAAAAAAACGAACGAAACGTAAAAAAACTGACAAAAACGTAAAAAAACGGATGAAATGTATAAAAAGACGAAAACGTGAAATAACTGACGAAAACGTTAAAAAATAGACGAAAACGTAAAAAAAACTGACGAAAACGTAAAATAACGGATGAAACGTAAAAAAAGACGAAAACGTAAAAAAAGACGAAAACGTAAAAAAGACGAAAACATTAATAAACGGACGAAAACGTAAAAAAACGGCCGAAAACGTAAAAAACAGACGAAAACGTATAAGAACGTAAAAAACGTAAAGAAACGTAAAAATACGTACAAAATGTCAAAAAAATCAATTAATTGCAATTTGGGCAAGATTTGCCAACACTACAAATAATGAGGGAGTGGTAGTGTGAGTTTTAGTAAATTTACACTTTTGGTCCCTCCATGTTTTTTTTAATCTTAAATCATGTCTTTTTAATCTAATGAAATGAATGGTCAAGATTTGTCCCTTGGTATGCAGGGAGAAACTAGTATGCAAAATAACTCACCTCTTAGTTTTAATGATATATACCTAAAAACTATAATTTTGCTAGGGGTAAGCAGAAAAAACGGAAAAACCCGAAACCGAACCGAAAACCGAAAAAACCGAATCGAAAAACCGACCGAAACTAGAAACTGATGATTCGATTTTTACTTTTTTAAAACCGAAAAATTTCAGTTCGGTTTCGGTTTTCGTCCAAAAACCGAACCGTAAAAACCGAACCGAACAAGTTTTATAATAATATATAATTAATATAAATAAATAAATAAATAGTAAATCCAATTTTTTAAGTTCATATTTATTTTGTGAGTGAAATTATAATACATATATATCTTAATGTTTATATATGTGTTTGTCATGTACGTGTGTTTATTTGACAATATATCATTACATATATGACAATATTATGCGTATTTTCACTTGCATGTGTGTGTGTCTCATTTATATGTGTATAATTGTAGAAATTTGGATAAACATTATTAAGCTCATATTGACAAAAAAATTATAAAAAAGAATAACCAGTTTTATATGTAAAACAAGTTTATCAATATAAATTAACCACAACCAAATATAAACGGTTTGAAACCGAAAAACCGAACCGAAATAACCGAATAACTGAAAAAACCGAACCGCAAAAACCGAGCGATTTCGGTTTTTTGTTTTATAAAAACCGACTATTTCGGTTTAGTTTCGGTTTTAGCCAAAAACCGACCCAAACCAAACCGTGCACACCCCTAATTTTGCATCCGTCCTCCCTTATAAAGAAAACAGCAAAATGTAAGTATTTCTTGTTCATGTACATGTTATACGAGGAGGGCGACTCTTTGGCTCAGATATATGTGTCATAACCAAGATATTTTTGCGGTCGTTTCCAACTATTTTCTGACCACCTAAATGTCTATTTTGAACTCTGGACCATATCAGTACATCCACAAAGACATCAGAAAATCCATTGAATAACATGACAGACAGGGACGGAGCCAAGACCAAATATCATCGGGTGCACAATTTTTTTCACCGTCATATAATAGAGTTAAAAAGTGAATTAAAACGAAGATTTCAATAAAACGATAAGACTAGAAACATATTTCGATGGACCGGATGCATTTATGATACATTTGGGAAAAATTGTTGTCCTTTTTCAAAAATTAACACTACATCGAAAAAATTCATAGGTGTCCCGGGCACCCACGGGACACCCCCTGGCTTCGTCCATGATGACAGAGATAGCTACATGTTTCATATTGTTATGGTCTAATCTTAGGGTAATGGGCTGAAATGGGCCCAACCCTAATCCGAGTTAGGAGTAGTATACAGTCTTGGATGTGTCTTGACTTATGTCTTTTTTAGAAATAATTAAAAATCATACATAAAAAACTAAAATTAAAAGATAGGTTTTATGCACAAAAAGAAACATATACTGTTTGCCTTAGGGGTGAACGAAACGGGACTTTGGTTTTTACGTACAGCAAAAAGAGACATACGTTTCTAAGAGGAGATGTTTTAAAATCTCAATATTACTCTAATGCCTATGATTCATTTTGATGAGCTTAATATAGGTTATTTGGAGTGAAATGGATCCGTGGAAATATATCAAAAATTTTGGTCATATGTTATATTCTCCTATCTTATTTGCCCTTTTTTATTATTAACATAACCACACAAAAGTAGAGCCTGTTAACTCACGAAATAATCACCAACCGGAAAGGAAAAAAATAGTCGAGAAGAGGATCCGGGATTGGTGTTCCGGAGCCAGACTCACCTCCACGTTATAATTGGAGAGGCATTCCCCATGCCCTAAAATCTTATGAAAATAAAGCATATTTAGCCATCTATGTGTTATTTTGTTTTTCAAAAGGAGCAAGCATTATTTTAGCTACTACGTACTTATTTTCTTTTTAATTATTTAGCTTATGTTATGATCAAGAATAATGTCCACCTAGCCATAGGGTTGGCCAAATAGCATGTACAAGTTCCTACTAAAAAGGTTGGCACACATTTATGACCAATGTACCATGACATAACCCTTGTTTTGTTCGTATGTTGAAATATCACTATCATGTAAAAATAGTTAAACTTTAATCGAAGATGTATGTAAATTCATATCTGTAAACATAGTCAGATCCAAAAACAGGGATATATAAATTATTGCCGGCGATATTATTGGTACTTTTGTCCCTGAAGAGGACACCAAACTTTGTTTTTTTTAACTAGTTATTCCCCACTATTGATTAGAAGCTATTTATGCATCTAGCACTAAATGCTATGTGACATTTATGCAAAATATTTAGGAGCAAGGCGTTTTGATTTTGTAAGCATCTTGTAACAAAATTGGATACAAATGAGACGTTGAGACATATTGACACAGATGGGCTTAACAAATATTAGTGAACTCAGGACTATAAATTATCAGAGTCTACAATAATACAAATGACTTTCTAAAAAAGACATGTAACACAAATTTTGATACCGGGTTCATTTAGACAAATCGGCATTTTTGACATAAATATACATTGAGCGGTGGTTCATAAGAACCCTCGAAAACCCTTTGGTCTGCCCTTGCTAACAAACACCATATCGGCGTATCTTGATAAACAAGGTGGGATTATCCAAACTGATAAGCAAACAGAATACTACTAATTTGGAGTGTTTGGATAATTCAAATTGACTAAAATATTTTGGTGTAATCTGTGAACACTGTTAGATCCTCATGATCATCATGTGTCTTGTTTACAAACATATTTGGCTGACTGGCTCGTATTAAGTTAAGCATCTTTAACTTTAATGGGCCGTATCCAAGTCAAAGTTAGTACCGTATGCATACATCATCACAAAACGATTTGTTAAATTGATGTGAATGTTATCTAATGTGAAATGACATAGTCAAGCAAAAGATTTAAGAAGCTAAAATTTAAAATCTTCGTTTGCCTAACGACCTTTAAGTTTTAACCACTAAATATAAAATATAATGAGCCTGGTGTTCAACCACTCATTCCAAAAACCCGATGTCACAATCAGCTTTATGAAGTTTATATGATTTATTGTTTATGATATATAATAGCCTCAGTATTACAGAGGGTGCAAGAATATTTGATTCGTAGTTATGAACTAAAGTTTCGTCAATAATATACGGTAAACAGACAAGGTTTCTCTATTCAGGTTATTCGTGGAGGCCGAGTTGTTTAAACAAAATCATTGCTAATCTTAATAATAATATGCTTTTTCAATAAAGAAATCAACGATAATTACAAAAATGACTTGAAAGAGTGAAATATTATCACATAATTTGTCATCCGTTCCAAAATAATTGTTTTGTTTTGATTTTTTAAGAGTTTTTTTTCAACTTTAACCATAAATATTTTTATTTGTGTTATGAAATATTTGATAAAATTATATCAATGAAAATTCATTTAAAATCAATTCATCCATATATTTTGCATTAAGTATTATATATAAAAAAACTATAAATAAGATCAATGTTGAAAAAAAAATATTTTTATATCAACTAGTTGGTTACCCGCACATAGCGGCGGTAATAGAAAATTTACTAACTCAACTCTTTACTCAATTTCCTACCCGCTTAGTAATTTCGTTTCACAACACTTTAAATGTATGTGTTCGTTTGGGTTTCCCGTAGCTTTCCCGCAACATCATATTAACATCATCATTCTCGTATGTAAAGAGACAACACACTCTCCCAAAGTATATAGTTTTAACGTATCAAGTTTATATTTAATTAAGGTTAAAGTTGTAAAAAATATAAATCAACATAAAATAAACCCACTAAAAAATGTAAAAAAACAAAAAAATTATAAAATATAACAAAATGTATGTTGAATTAAAAAGCACAAAATTTTAAAAAATATGGCGAAATTAGATCATAATAAAATTAAATTGATAAAAAGATATTTCAATTTGAAAATAAAGGTTATTTTTTAATCAAAAGGTGACACATGTCACTTTTTGATGTGATTCCAAAAAATAAGATGGATGGTCAAGATTGCACATCCTTATCTTAATTTTTAATGAGTCCCACATTATAAATGATTTATATAGTAGTATAGATAAACTTGAAAAGATGTTAAATATTAAGTGTTGTGATTATAAAGGCCATTCTAATGCTAAGTATAAAGGATGTTTTTTTGGTTTTTATAATACCATGTGTTTTCAGGTCATATTACGATCCCAAATCATTTCATTTTATTTTATTTTATTTATTTTATTGTGTTTGTGTGTTTACTTCCATTTAAACCACACTAGTTAAATCGCGTGAGCACAAAAATTTAATGTTTAGCTAAGAGACGTAAACTAAACCCATTAAGACCTTACTCGATCCTTTCATATTCGTAATTTAATTTATTTTCGCGTCGAGGAAGTTATTTGGTCACGTTCATTTGAATCGATCAAGGTAAAAACTCATTAAAACAAACTCCACCAACATCTTAACTTTATAAAATAAGGAGCTAAATAAAACCTAAAAATAAAAACCCATGTATCCCTACAATCTAGCATGAAGACCGGCATATTTTTCCTCCTATACATACATGTATTCACGTTGGATTTTAGTTAGATAAACATGAAAATTCCAAGCCCTTTTTAACTCCTTAAAACACCGGTTAAAAGCCCACACCCATTTTCTCCTAAATCTATAAAACTCTCGTGATATATTGCCTCCTCTTTTCTTGGTTTTGCTCCCACGTTTTATACAGTTTCCACCTTTAAAACACTATACATTGACCGATTGAAACCCAAGAAATTCTTTACCCCATCTGGATTAACATTAGAACGTGACCCATATTTGAAGCACTATGCCTGCATTCTTTGTAGGTATAAGAAGACTTGCATTTTTTCATGCAAACACAGAATCAACACAGCCCAGTTATCATCATACTCTCTTGGGTTTCTTTGATCTTCTATCACTCGATTCATATACAACACACACAACCCTTACACCTTCACTTTCACCAAAAACCCTAAAAACCCCAAGAAAACCCTAACTAGGTTTCTTTGGGTGTTTCGTTTTTCTGTTATTCGAGCATTAAGACAACAAGTAGAGGTGGTGTTGGTTCATAAGGGGTACAAAAGGCTGCGAGAAATCTTCGGTTGGGGAGCTTGGTTCGTGTATTCGTAAGGGGTAAAAAGAGTCGTGTAATCATCACTTCTTTGGGTCTAGTTCTCCGCACTCACCTCTGCGTTTTTGTGAGCAATCATTCCTTGTTAATTATCTTTTAATTGCAATTCTTATGTCTTAGTAGTGTGCTTAAAATCATTTTAAAAACAAAACATGTTTTCTATTGTTTTCTGATATGAGTCGAACACTCATTAAAACCCATAAAACACCTCATGTGATTTATAACACTTAGTTGGGTGTTGATATAAATCTAGGTACTAGACTTCTTTTTAGAAATTGAATGCATACTTGTTAAGGGCTAGTCGAGTGTAAGTTAAATTAATCACGACACTGTTAGCTTTACCGTTTTAAATGTCCTGATCATAAAACGCCTTCTTTGCCAGGTTTTAATGTGGTTCTTGGTTCTATAAATGCAGAGTAGTAGGTTTAAAATACTCAGCCATTGTAGCTTAGGCTCACTAAATGGTCAGAGACAAAATGTATATGTATTGATAGTTAAAAGCGCAGCCCACACTTGTAACCTTTGTGTATATATACGACCTTTAAGACACGGAGCATATAAAACAAACTTTGTTCATTTTAAAAGTAGGACACGTAATGAGTACTTTGCCCCTGGAATCATTTATTTTCGTCAAGTAAATAAAAGGTTATAAGACCTCAAAGTCGACGTGCAAAAACTGTCATTGTTGCCTTGTTTTTTTTTGTAAAACAGCCAACGAGCCATTTTCTTCGAATTATTGTGACAAATTTACTGAACGAAATGACGAACCAAATAATCTTAATCAAAGCCTGAAGTACCATCTTTAGTTAGGAAGAAATTTTAGCCCTTTTCATTCTGTAACGAAGTCGCAAAGTGAGGCCAAAACACTGACCCACACTCAGCACATGCTGATAAAAAGTCAGCACATGTTGATAATAAAACTCGACACACGCATACTTTAGCCTCATTTTTGACCCTCTTAACGACCCCAACCCACTAAGCTAATAAAAGGTGAACGTAGACCAACCAACCTAGTTTATAAATGTGTCTTTGTTTCACCCTAAGGTTAAGTAGCGAAGCCGTAAACTAAGACCGAAAACCTGACCTCGCAATCAGCACACGCTGATTTGCAGCTTAAATATTTTTCTAAGTATAAAACTGTCTTGCGACCCGCACATGTTTGGCCCTATTTTTAACTATATAAACGACCTCGTTGGACAAAACTTAAAAGACGAAAGTTGTAGAAGACCCAGCTAAGACTTCAAATATGTTTTTAGTTTTCATTACCGTTAGATAATGAATCCATAAATTCATTGTAAAACTCCAAGACATCCAATATAAAACTTGGTAAAATTTCACTTTAATGATTTAGTTAAACGTCAACGTTTCGTCTAATTATTTAACGCACTTAGAGACCAAACCAAAGGCCGACCTAAACTAATATTTTAAAGTATATACGACCTAGTTTCTTAAAGATCTAAAGTCGTAAATTATATGCTTATATTTTGACCGCGTTGACCAAATAAAGTTGACTATTTCAAAACAATAAATTGTTTTCAAACGTCATCATTTTAAATAAAGTTCAAGCACACACTAGGGACGGGATTGAAAGTATTTATATTATTATTTTTCCGTTTAGTGAATATATATTATTTATTCATAGGTTGCGGATAAAGCCTTTTGCATCGTTATTCGTGTCACTACCTTGCTATTACGTTATCATTACTTGATGTGAGTTTATAGTCACCACTTTTATATTTTTTTAATCATTTATCAAATCTCGGGGATGAGATCATGTTTGTTTTACAAACAGGAAGAAAGTACATTTTAAATTCAAATATTAAGAGTTTGCCTAAGTAGCTATAACCCACTATGCCCATCATCATGAACTGTTAATTGCATAGATGTAATTGTTAATTGCATTATGTGAGCGCGAATGTTATGAATAGATCTATTTGGGATTAACATCCCCGTTCGGGCAAGTAGCGCTTGCTAGTTTACCGGTTGGCCGGAAACGACGAACGTATACCATTTGGACTCATGGATGTTACGGGTTGAACATCTACATTGGGCAAAGTCATTTATGTGTATTCAACATACATACATTGTTTAGCTTCGGTGTCATGAGCTTAGTGCATTTCGTAATACATTTTTGTGATATTGTATTTGTTACTTTATTACAGGGAAATCTTGCTATCCACTTCATTAACTTTATAAACCTATAAATTCACCAACATTATTGTTGACAGTTTAAACATGTTTTCTCAGGTCAATAAGGTGCAAGTCAAGGATACATTGGGTGGTCATCTTTTGAAGTCATATTATTATAAAGATTTACGTGCATTACATTTTGGGATATTGTTATGTGGTGAAATCTTTACATTATCAAGTCAAACAAGTTAAGCCTATGAGCTTTGTAACGAACAACTTATTAAATCCAATGTATCAGTTTTCAAACGACCCTTATAATGGTCGTTCTCATATCTTGTGCTATTGATCTATGAAGTAATACCTCCGGAACATCATATTCCGCTATGGCCCATTTTGAGGATGTTACAGTTTTGTTAAAGCTAAAGAGATATTTTTACATTTGTCAAAATATGTTAAGGGGTGTTTGACTAAGCTTATATGATGGGCTTGTGAGTTTATTAGCTTATATGTGTCAAATAAGCGCAAACTAAGTGTTTGGCTAAGCTTATATTAGTAGGCTTATAAGCTTATATAAGGGGTTTTGATAAGCCACGAAAGTGTGGCTTTTTTTAAGTGGGGTTGGCTTATATAAGATGTTGCATTATAAATTACAAATTTACTTTCAATTATATTTAATCTAACAGTAATATTTTTCAACACATGTCTCTTATATTCATTTTCAACTTTAAACTAAACCAACATTTGAAGCTATCAACTTGTTAAATATAAGCTAATCCAAACATTTAAAGTGGACTTATTAACATAAGCATAAACTCAACTCATAAGCTTAGCCAAACCACTCTAAGTATTCATTTAAGTAACTCATGTTGACAAATGTTATATAATACTAGATATCATACGTTACTAATTTTTTTTATCATTAAGCATTCAAAAATACTAATATTGGTTTAAAATCCACATGTAGAAATTGGAATCATGAAGAGCATCTTTGGTTTAGAATATGAAAGTTTGCAACTTTCCACGTTCAAAGAAATATGCGGCACATGTAATAGTGTGTGTAGTAATACACATAACACGTTATATATACCCACACACACTCATATAATACGTGTTACAAAATTTTCCCTAGCTTATACGGAGTAACGGAACTAAAGGCCATCACCATTGGCAATTTAGTGGTCGGACCAAATATGACCGGGTGCACAAATCTTTTTTAACCATAATATAATAGAGTTAAAAAGTGAATTAAAACGAAGATTTCATTAAATCGATAAGACTATAAACACATTTCGATGGACCGGGTGCATTTATGATACATTTGAGAAAAATCGTTGTTTTTCTCAAAAATTAACACTTCCTCAAAAAAATCTATAGGTGTCACGGGCACCCGCGGGACACCCCCTGGCTCCGTCCATGATCGAAGAAAATAGTTTTTGCAATGACCAGAACTAGATCTCAAAACGTAAAAATACAGTATGAAACACCCCACTCGCACGTCTTAATTGACACAATACAATCAAGGGGCGGACTCAAGTAGTTCTCGAAAACCCTATTAATTTTTGTCAGAGTCGTATACGAAGGTGTGCTACCGCACAAGACCTCACACATTTAGAGGCCTCATAATTTACATTCCGTTATATAATCGGAGCTTCAAATTTCACTTTGAACAAAAATTGTTAACGTAATATAATTATATATGTTGTAAATATTTGTTAAATTTGAAGCTAGATCATTAAAATACTATGGTTTTTATTTCAACAACTAGTATAACATATCTCTAATCGTCATATTTATTTATCACATAAGTTTTTGCACAGAACCTCCGCTAGCTTAGCTATGTCACTGATTTTTGTTGTGTAATATAAAACTGAAAAATTCATAATTATTTAAACTGAGCATGGTTTTGAAATTTTGTATTACACATCTCGTTTAACATCGAAAAAAGTTATAAGCATATCATTTATCGGCCGTTTAGTTGGTGAAAAATACCCCATTTTTCCAAAAAAAAAATGCGAAGAGGAAAATTTTGAAAATTCATTTAGTTGCATTTTTTTGACATTTTTTAAAAAAAGTAGAATTCTCATTCTCACTTTTTTTTCAACATTTAAACATAAAAATTGAAAAGTCCATTTTATAATTCTTACTTTTTTCTTTCTCATTTTTTCTCAATAAAAAAAATTGAAATCTATAAAACATCAAATGTACACCAATCTCTCTCGTGTTATCCTTCACCGTCCATTCTAAATGTTTTTTAATTACTTTTAAAACTTTTTGTTGAAAACATTTTCATTCGTTTTTTTTTTAAAAAGAAAAATGTAACTCCATCTAAACAGATTTTCAAAACTTTCAACTTTTTTCTATATTCTAAGAATTTAAAAACGGAAAAATAAGAAAAAAATTTCACCAATCGGTAATTAAATATAATGAAATTTTATATTTATTCAACAGCCTGTCTATATACAAAAAAAAAAACAATACAACCAGTATCAAACCACGGTAAAAAAATAAAATAAAAATACCGCAAAAAACCAGTGGCTTAACACTTTTACAGCTAACACGTTCTCTTTTTTACCGTCTGTGGGGCCCATCCTTTCCGTTGACTCTCCTTCAGTCAACTCTAGCTCTCCGATTCCGGCGACCCATGAGTTTTTCTCCCACCACATCGGAAAAATGACGTCATCCTCCACGTAAACCCGGTTCTCTCAGCCGGTCTAGTCATCTTTCTACGATTACGAGACCGTTTTGATCTAACTCTACCTAAACACGAAACCTTCGGAGACAACGGCTCATTTACTTTCGAATCCGATCTTTCGGGAAACATGAGAATATTAGCTAGTTTACAGTTCCGGGTTTTGGTATCGACTGGTTTGGACTTCAAAAAAGCCGAAACATGTACTGAAGAAGTACTAGTAGTGTTTGTGTTTTGGATCAAGGTGATTGGATTTGAGTTGGGTTTGATGGATTCGTTACGGTCTAAGAAAGCGTTACGATCGAACCAGTCGAATTCGGCGTCTTTTGAAAGCCAGAATGATTCGGGTGGGATGTCGAAGTCACGTGAATCGCAAGTGATGATCGGAGGTATTGGTGTTGCTGTGTTAAGTGGAGCCATGAGATAGATATGAGGGAGTGTTTCAAGGAGGAAATATATGAGATACTACTACTGTATTTGTTTTGTTTATTTATTGGTGGAAGGTGAAGAAAGAATGGTTCATGCATGAGTCTTGTGGATTAATTCAAGACGTACTAGTTTGTCAAAAACTATTGTGTAGACTTTTTATTGAGTTATGGTTTTGGTAAACTGTATTTAATATTTACAAATTTGAAAGTAAATACATATCTACTATTTTATAAAGCATTTAGTTTATTTTATTTTTAAAAGTCTTAAAAAAATTAAATAAAAAGATTATTTATTAGGAAAGTAACAAATCATATTAGTCAATGTTGTTCACCATTTACGTTTTTTAATACAATCAATTTGTAACTGCTAACATTGATATTTTCATCAATTCAGTCAAATTGTAACTGTTGTATTCATGTGGTCCATTTGTAACGGTCCATTAAACATAATTTAAATGTAAACCACAAACTCAAACACTTATTGAGTATAAAAATCTAACATTAACAAAATTCATTACACCATTTTCATCTCTCTTAAAAACACAAACACCTTTCTCACTCTTTCTTCAAACCACCAAATTCCACCGTCTTACATATCAGATTTTGCCACCACTACCATTTAGTTCTGCCGCCATATTTGCCAACATCATGTGCCGTCAGCCGCTACCGCCGCCATTGTCACCGCCTTTTGCCAAGCTAATGATCATGGCTTTGGTGGACTAGGTGGTTTTAGTGCGCTAGGTGATTTCGGTGTGTTTTTTGGTGATTTTGAGCGGTTTTGGCATATCCATATGAATATTCTTATGTCCAATGTACTTTTTGTTAGATCTATATGAATATTTTGAGCAACTTGATCTTTTTTTGATGGTGAAACATAGATGCCATGTATTAAGGGACTACGCCCAGTTTGCTTATTGGCTCTTAGAGTCATACCCTCATGTTTGCTTTTGGCCGCTTTCATTGTTAATGTTGCTACTCACGGGAGGTATAAATTCATTAGTCAATGTTCACCATAAACATTTTAAAATTCACATCAGATTTATTGTATACGTTTTTTTAACTAGCATGTGTTAAATAACTCATTTAAAAGAGTTTGTAACTCCTGGTCAAAAGAAGTTATGAGCATTAATCGGACAATTAACCTCATCCATGAATTCATAGTGGTTACATGACCATAATCATGGTCTTTAAGTTAATGTTGAAGGTAACGGTGGTTATAAACATTTAATGTTGAAACCGCTTACTTAATAGTATGTATCTCTACTGTTTTATATAAAAAAAAGTTGATTTGTGAATTCTATATATACATGATTGACATTGATAATTCATTTCAAAATTTTAATCTAAAAATTTATAACTTGGGTTCTAACATTATGGCTTACATCATTCGATAAATCAAATCTTCATCAATCGTTAAGGTAAAAATTTTTTTTAAACAATTAAGTTCTTAATTATTTTAGTCGATTATTATATTGTTAACGAGTTATCTTTTTCAATGTCTATTACATTTCATTTGTATTGACGATTATCTTTAATTTATGTCTTTAACTACTTATGTTACTCTTTTTAATTTGAACCTTATGTTATTTGGATGTGAAATAGTTGCATCGGTATAGTTAATAGTTATTTTAATTAAAATTTATCATTATTTTGTAAAGTTATGTTAGAAAAAAACATATAAATGAACAACGTTTGCTCGCCACTATATTTAGTTACCGAATACCCGCCACCGCATTGCACGGTTACCGGCTAGTATTATAGGTGAAACAATTTGATACTCCCTCCGTCCCTAAATAAATGTCCACTATTGACTTTTAGAGTCTTTTTCCATCAACTTTGACCTTAAATTATTTTGTTTATGTTATATAATACTTAATGAAAACTATATCTATGAAAATATATTTAAAACCCAATCAATTTATATATTTTGCATCAAGTATTATATAACACAAAAAGAAATAATTAAAGTCAAAGTTGCGAAAGTTTGACTTCAAAAGTCAATAGTGGACACTTATTTAGGGACGGAGGGAGTATGTGTTTTTTTTTAAAAGACAACATTATATTAAAGAAACCAAACAAAAGTACAAATTATACAAGAAAAATCATCCCTTCTCCTCAACCAACTAATTAAAAAGAAAGGGACCCGAAGGTAAAAACACCACAAGGCGCAAACATACAAGAATATTGAGAGAAAAATGGCATGGAAACAAAAAACCAAATTATGGGATCAAGAGGTGAGATCCTTATAGAATATTATCATCTTAAAGAACAAATAGGTGAATCCTAACCACTTATTTTTTTCATCAAAATAAAAAACCCACTTTCCACCTTGTACTTAAAACAAAATATCTTGCAAACGGTAAATCATCAAAAGAAAAAAAAAATACACCATCACGACGAGTATTTTTTTATCTTTCTATAGAGGGGCACTTCTATATACTTTCGACGTACTTTTTTTTGACTTTTTTTCAGTCACGTCTAAAAAAATCACATGTGATTTTTTCAGACGTGACTGAAAGAAAATCAAAAAAAAATTTCGTCGAAAGAAATCACATGTGATTGTGATACAAATCACATGTGATTTTTTCAGACGTGACTGAAAAAAAAAGTTCGTCGAAAGAAATCACATGTGATTGTGGTACAAATCACATGTGATTGTGATACAAATCACATGTGATATTTTCAGACATGACTGAAATAAATAAAAAAAGTTCGTCGAAAGAAATCACATGTAATTGTGATGCAAATCACATGTGATTTTTTCAAACGTGACTGAAAAAAAAATCAAAAAAAAAGCCCGTCGAAAGTATATAGAAGTGCCTCTCTATAGAAAGATAATTTAATTCTCATCGCGATGGTATGTTTCGTTTTGCGTAACGATTAACGGTTTGTGAGATATTTAATTTTTAAAAAATATGATAAAAGTGGGTTTTTTAATTAAATTAAAATAAGAATTAATTTAAACAATTAGATAGAAATAAAATGGATTGTTGAGATGGAATGAATTGTTCTTTAATTAGATAATGTTCTACGTGGAACTTTTCTCATGAGATCAAATATCACCCATGACCTGACAAACACAAAAACAAAAAAAATGTGCCTTGCAATTTCAAAATTGTGAAGATTTCATTCATAATTTGGCGAAGACATAAGGACATATATGCAAATTACAACTCTTTTAAGGAATCTAAAAAATGTGTAAAAGATATGAATTTAAAATGTTTACACTTCATTTGGGAAGTACTCTAAATAGTTTTTTAAAAGGTAAATAACACAAAAATGTACTCAGCTTAAATGTCATTTTTAATTAAGATATCATACTTTTTTTGTTGCATAAAAGGCACTCAACTTATATTTTTGGCCAATTTGGGTATTTTCGTTAAATATTTAACGATTATCCGTTAAGTTTTACATTTTAAATCTACCGGCCACTACCACCACCACCACCACCACCAATCATCTTCGCCACCACCAAGCCTCCCCACCACCATCACTACTTCGGATTTTTCATTTTGTTTTCTTTGTCTTGAGCTGTTTACTTGACTTAAATGTTTTTTTATTGTTTGTTTAATTATGAATGTGGTTAACCGTTCCTCGACCTCCATTCAGATTCAAATCGCACTTTACTATACTTTATATGGGTGTGACCAAAGAAATAGTCACGCATAGTCATAGAGAAACGATCACTTGGTATAACCTGAGCATGAAAAATCTCTTCTATTCAGTAGTGTAATCGTTGATCAACAATATATATAAGGCCAAAAGTTATTATTTAGATAACCTAAAGCTTCTTTCAAAACGTTATTGTTTATCTTGTTATTGTATAAAGGCCCATATTCTACAAACAAAGCTATAGACACATCTGAATGTCACAAACCTTTAAATACGGCAGTGGTAGGTGAGATTGGTGGCGGAGGCGGTGGTAGTGATGGTGGTGGGGAGGGTTAGTGGTGGCGAAGATGATTGGTGGTGGTGGTAGTGGCCGATGAACTAGAAATGTAAAACTTAACCGATGATCGTTAAATATTTAACGAAAATACCCAAATTAGCCAAAAATATAAGTTTGGTGCCTTTTATGCAAGAAAAAAATGTGATACCTTAATTGAAAATGATCTTTAAGTTATGTACTTTTTTGTGTCATTTGCCATTCTTTAACTAGTTTTAGCAATAACTAGTTACAAATATTTACACACGCATGTCATTTATTTTAAAAAAATAAATTATATATAATTATCGATTAAAAAAGAACTTAACATGCTTTAAGCGCGATATAAGTTGGGTTAAATGGAATAGCATTCTTCTTAGTCGTAAAATGGGAGGTCTCGGGGTTGATAGCTCGGAGAAATCGGCTCTTTGGTGAAAAGTAATAAAGGACTTTTATGGAGATGATGGCGGTTTCAATTCCCATCCTATCTTTAAAGGATACCATGGGGCTTGGTCCGACATTCTTAAAGCGGTCTCTCATATCGATGAGGTGGATCCGTCATTCGGTTCCTCTTTCAAGCTTAAAGTTTCCATGGGCTCGAACACCTTTTTTTGGAAGGATATTGGGACTTTAGATGGTAAACCTCTCAAGGATAGTTATCCAATATTGTTCGCTCTCGAGAATGACTCCGATTGTGTTATTAGTGATCGTTGAGGCCCGGTTAATGAGACATGGTGTGGGTTGTGGTCTTGGCGTATCCCACATCGCGGTCGTGCTCTCCATGGCATTGCCTCTCTAATCTCTCTTATTGGAAATTTGGTACTTTCTCCAGATTGTGTTGATAAATGGGTTTGAGACAGAGATACTTCGGGTTTTCTCAAGGTGAAGGTTCTCTATGATAATCTCCAAGAGATTCTCCTTTCTGATCATAGCCTCGGTCCTCACCATGTTTGGAACTCTAGGACTCCCTACCAGGTATAATTGATAAGCGTCAAACGCGTGTCGTAGTAATATATAGTATATCCCGTCAGATAAGACAATTACTTTAGGAAAA
>BQNB010145237.1:0-16744 GCA_026074375.1 Tanacetum coccineum
GAGTTCCTGGGGCTTTCCAATTCTTAACAGCTTCAATCTTGATAGGGTCTACATGAATCCCATTACCATTTATCACATGCCTAAGAAACTACACTTCTCATAGCCAGAATTCACACTTAGAAAACTTAGCATACAGTTTCTCCTTCCTGAGCAGTTTCAAGAATAACCTTAAGTGGTCTACATGCTCCTCCCGAGTCTTAGAGTAGATTAAGATATCGTCTATAAACACTATCATAAACTTATCAAGATAAGGTCTACAAACTCTGTTAATAAAATCCATGAATACTATCGGTGCGTTAGTCAGACCAAAGGGCATTACTGTGAACTCGAAATGTCCATAATAAGTTCTAAACGCAGTATTTGGAATGTTATCCTTGTCCACTCTCAGCTATTGATATCCAGACCTAAGATCTATCTTTGAGAAAAATTGCGACCCTTGTAGTTGGTCAAATAGATCATCAATCCTAGGAAGCGGATAACGATTCTTAACAGTTAACTCGTTCAATTCTCTATAATTAATGCACATCCTAAAAGAACCATCCTTTTTCTTAACGAACAATATCGGCGCTCCCCAAGGCGACGAACTTGGTCGAATGAAACCTTTGTCTTGGAGTTCCTTGAGTTGTCCTGACAACTCCTCAAATTCAGAAGGTGCCAAACGATAAGGAGACTTTGCAATCGGTACAGCTCTAGGGATTAACTCAATCCGGAACTCAATTTCTCAAAGAGGTGGAAATCCTAATAAATCATCTGGAAATACCTTAGGAAAATCTCTAACCACGACAATCTCTCATTGTTTCTTATCGCTAGCCTTAGCACTCATCAAAAGTCTCGCTTTCTCTTCTGGTCTTTCCCCTAATACTCTAAGCACCTTGCCATCTAGTAGTGGTATCCTCACTACTTTCTCATGACAAATTATTTCAGCTTTATTGTTCCGGGTAGAAGTATTGAGGATAATATTCTTCTAACTCAAAATCTTATGCATAACTATCACTTGGATCGAGGATTGCCTATGTCATGTAAGCACTTAATATAACAAGTAATGTAAGCAAGTAATCAAGTAGGGTGTATGCACTTGGAAAATGTTTGATGTGATGCAATGTTTGTGAAAACGGTTATAGTCTATGTAACCTATGCAACCTAGTTCTCTATAACCAGTGCTCTGATACCAATTTGTAACACCCCTAAAAATGTGTCGCAGTGGAAATATGTCCGGGAGTGTTACTTCATAATACGACAGCACAAGATACAAGAGAACGACTTCTAAATGTGTTGTTTGAAAAGTAATCTCGTTGATTTTCTTGAAATTGATATAACATTTGTCCCATAATTGCATCACAATGAAAAGCTTGAAAGCAATACAACAAGATTTGATCATTTGTATGTAAGTAGAAATCCATGAATGAAATCTTGTCAATTTAGACACCAATGCACATCAAGTAAGCCAAGCAACTAATTCACCTGAGAAAAACATGCTTAAAAGGGTCAACATAAAGTTGGTGAGTTCATAGATTTTTTTTTGGGTAAAGGGGATTACCCTGGTAAATTTGTATTAATCACCACAAAATAAGTACAATGGAATGTGACTGAAGTACCACATTAACCTCAAGCAAGAGCTTGAACTTCCAACTACCACGATTGTGACATGCCACAATCATCTAGGCCTAACTATATGTATATAAGCAATACAAATAAAAGCCTATACTATCAAAAACCTTCCAAGTATGCCAATGGAAAGAACGAGCAGCAAGCATCATGGACTAAGCTAAACTCAACCATAAAGCCTAAATGACTTAGGCATTTTCCAACGTGCTAGTAGCTGATTAACCATAGAGGTATCCTTGAAGCGAAAAGTAAGCAAATTTAGACGAACCGTAACCATGATAATGTCACGAATATCTTCCGACGACTTCTTCACCTGCTTAAACACTCTATTATTACGCTCTAACTAAATAAAATAAGACGAGGCAGCCAATATAAGTTTCCTAAGAATACTCAAAGCCGTTCTTTTCTTACTATTTGGTTGTAAATAAGAAATTATGTCATGCATAATAGGAGGGATAAGCCCCATACCAGCCAATTCACGAACATATAACCAAACCTTTGACGAAAAAGGACATTCAAAGAAAATATGTGCATGTGAGTCCGGTTGAGAATCACACAAAGCACAACGAAGCAGGTTTAAGTCGGTACCAACACCAACATCCTATTGCCTCATTCTATCCTGCGTTTTAAGACCATTTCGCATAACTAACCAAAGATGAAATGTGTGCCTTGGTATAGCATGAGAAAACCACACAATCTGGACCCAAGGAACCTGAGTTCCTCTTGGTCGAAGCGTTTCCCAAGCCTTAGCAACAAAAAACACCGAAAATAAGCCATTATTATCATGCCATTGCCTAACATCAGCCCTAGATAAATCAAGAACAGGGTCCAGGATCAGCCCTAAATCCGGGGCTTTGAGGAGCCAAGATTGAGGCCATGACCATGACACATTCGTCACCAATTCAGCCACACTAGTACTTATACTAAAGCCTTCTCTTGAAATATCTCTAGGCGTCAAAAAATGATTAAGAGGACTTAAGGAGCACCGGTTTTCGAACCAAATAGAAGTATTAGTACCATTACCTAGTTTAACCCAAAAGAAGGGTTGAACAATATCCTAAAGTTGGAGAAGTTTAAGCCAACCCCAACTCATACCGTCCTTGAAAGGGATGTCCCAAAAAGAATGACCTCTCAATTTATAAGTATGAATCCATCGAACCCATAAGGACTCCTTATTAGACACAATGTTCCAAATATGTGTAGTCGTTAAAGCAATATTAAAGACATCAAGACTACGAAGACCAAGACTACCCTCCTCCTTAGGGAGGCAAATGTCATCCCAGGCAACCTTAGCCTTACCCCGCTTATATTCACCATTACACCATAGAAACCCACGAATAAGCTGATGAATATCATAGATAATACCCTTAGGGATCATAAGAACTGAGGCCCAATAAACATGCATGATTGAAATAACGGACTTACAAAGTTGAAGCCTTCCCGAAAAAGATAAAGACTTATTCTTCCAATCCCCTATTCTATTCTTAGCTTTTTCAACAAGAATTTTACAATCCTTATTTAAAAGCCTCGAAGAGATGAGGGGAACCCCGAGATATTTTACCGGAAGCTCTCCTTCAGAATATGGCATAATGTTAAGAATAGCAAGCTTCACATGATGCACCACATTACAGAAATAAGCCGTACTCTTTGGGATGCTTGGGACAAGACCCGAAACCATTTTAAACTCATCAAGAGATTCCAAAATGACACGAGCTGAAGCCAAATCTCCATGAGCAAAGATGAAAAGATCATCCGTAAAACAAACATAGATTTATGTAAGTATAAATGTAGAACTGATAGAGTATAGTGTCTACTGCTTCACCATAGTATAATGAAAAGTGTTTAATAATCAGTAATGTTCAACAAAGTAGTATGGACCACAAGAATTCCAAAATGTATGTGACTACTATAACATATACAATATCACATAAAAAGTATCTATTATTGCGCTAAGCTCATGACACCGAAGCTAATTTGTGTAGCATATACCATGCCAAGTGTATTCTGCCCTACCGGTGTCTGACCAAGACACCCAATGAGATTTGACATGATATATATCCGTTTATCGGGAGGCCCGTGGGTAGTGAGCGCTACTCACCCGGATAGGGATAATTAGTCCCAATAGATCTATTTATAACATTCATGCTTACTAAGACCAGTCCAATTGGTTATACCATAATTAACGGTTCATGATAGTTTCGGGCAAGAGAGTGGTCTAATCGCTACTTAGGCAACACGTAAATAGGAGATGATAACCGAAAACACTTGTGTCCAATGAAGAAATAACTATTGTATTTATAAACAGCTTTAAATACTTAAATCCATAAGTAGAAAGAGTGTGATATCAATAAAGTAACCGAGTTAATAAATGAGTATAAGTATGAGTATGTAAACAAGTATCTAAACAAGTTGTAATGAGCATGTATTCTCCCTTGAGATTTGTAAAGTAATTGTAAAACAGGTAAAAGAGGGGCACCATAGTGCAATGAAACCCAAATCGAACAAGAATTGTTTCTAGAAAGCGCCAATCAACCGTGTCATACGCTTTCTGAATATCCACTTTAACCGCACATCTCGGAGGACCACGATTTCTATGATAACTATGCATTAGCTCTTGAGTAATCAGAATATTATCCGAGATCCGCTTACCCGGCACAAAAGCGGCTTGATTATCACTAACCACTTCTTTGATACCCTCAATAATTCGATTAGAAAGGATTTTACTAATGCATTTATTTTTTTTTACTAATGCATTTATAAATGACATTACAACACGATATAGGCCGATAATCATTAACTTTGAGGGGAGTAGATACCTTAGGGATAAGAGCAAGGAAAGTATGATTAATCTCCTTTAGAATACACCCATTCGAAAAGAAATCCCGAACCGCATTACAAACATCATGGCCAACAACACTCCACCCCTTTTTAAAGAAAGCGGAAGTATACCCATCAGGACCCAGAGCTTTGTCATCACCGATATCAAACATAGCCGCTTTAATTTCATCATAAACGGCTCGACCAAGAAGTTGCGGTTCATCTTAACGGCTATGACCCACTAGTCTAGGATAATGTATTTGGGTTTTCCGATGGATAGCCACATCAGCGTGACGCATTAATAAGGATTTAGATCTCATGTTGTAATAGTTCGGTGGTTGGTTAAATAAAATAAATCAAAAATTGAAAGCCAAGTATGGAGGGTTTTAGTGTTTTGGTTCGTGGGTGTGTTTGGATAATAGTATTTGTGGTCCTAATTTGTTCAAAAACTGGTATTTACCCGCGTTCCAAGACTCACGGATCTACCTAAACTGGGACGGATCTCCCTAATTGTGGATCCGTGATCCGCAGGTGTCCAAAAATATAGACAGAGTTGATTTTTGAGCAAATTAAGATAAGTTGTTGTGTTTTTGGCAATTGAAGCATGTTATATTTACTATTAGGAGTATTTGATATGATTTTCAGAGTCGACGTCCAAGTTTTGAGTGAACCGTGCAACTTGTCGTGAATTTCCCGATGTAATTTCAACGTAGTCGATCCTACTAGGAATGTGTTAACTTTTAGCATAAGTTTGACCATTACTAATAACACAATCATTTATGAACATTTGGACTCAACAAAACATCGTTAACACAAGTGTGAGTTGCAATTTGATGATTGTTCTTTTCGTCTTTTTCAATCGATTTCATAATTTCATGTATTGACCATACATGTAGATGTTGAAAATATCTATGGTCATTTTATTGATATTTTCTTTATCTAGTAAAATTCTAATCTCGATTATGTTCATGACCGGAAGTTTTGTAGTTGGAACTTGTAATGAGAATTAACATCTTTTGAATAATGATTACTTTCATCATTAAATTTCCATTTACGATTATTTTTGAGATGATGGAGAATCACTATCCATGATAAGTTCCATCATTCCTAATCCTAATCTTAAATAATTAAATACTTCACGTTTTAAAGGCTTAGTAAATATATCGGCTATATTATCTTCGGATGCAACTTTCTCGATAGAAATGTTGCCCTTTTGGACGTTATCGCGTAGAAAGTGGTGACGAATTTCTATATGTTTAGTTCTAGAGTGTTGTACGGGGTTTTTACTTAAGTCGATGGCGCCTTTATTGTCGCACATAATCGGAACGTCGTCGAGGCGTATGTCGTAGTCGATGAGAGCTTGTTTCATCCATAGTGCTTGTTGACATGCCTTCCCGGCGGAGACGTATTCGGCTTCGGTCATGGAGATAGCAAGGGCCGTTTGTTTCTTAGCGAACCAAGATGTCAAACAACATCCCATGAACGTACAAACGCCGCTAGTGCTTTTACGATCAACGTAATCGCCCGCGTGGTCGGAGTCGGCATAAACTATAGTTTCTATTCTGGTTCCTTTCGGATACCATAATCCTAAATGTGTAGTTCCTCTAATATACCTAAATATACGCTTAACGGCTTCTAAATGGGTAGTCTTAGGATTTTCTTGGAAACAAGCACATAAGCAAACACTAAACATAATATCGGGCCTACTTGTGGTTAAATAAAGTAAACTACCAATCGTACCTCGATATTTAAAGCTACCCATAGAGTCGGCTTCATCGTTCTTAGTGAGCTTGATCTTTGTTGACATCGGCGCGTCTTGGTTGGTTTGGAATCTTCCAACCCAAACTTCTTTAACATCTCCTTGATGTACTTGGATTGATTGAAAAATATTCTGTCTTCCATTTGTTTTATTTGAAGACCCAAGAAGAAGTTCAACTCCCCCATCATACTCATCTCAAACTCGTCATGCATGATTTTTGCAAAATCATCACACAAGTTTTGACTCGTGGAACCAAATATAATGTCGTCGACATATATTTGAACAATGATAAGATGTGACTTTGATTTCTTAGTAAAAAATGTATTATCGACGATTCTCATTGAATACTTATGTTTTTATCAAAAATGCTTTTAGTCTATCATACAAAGCCTTGGGAGCTTGCTTAAGACCATACAAAGCCTTTTTTATGTTTATAAACATTGTTTGGTTTTTGAAAATCAATGAACCTCGAAGGTTGAGCAATGTAAACCTCTTCGTTTATAAAACCATTTAGAAAAGTACTTTTTACATCAATTTAGTATAGTTTAAAATCGTTTGCACAAGCAATAGCAAGAATTATTCTAATTGATTCTAACCTAGCTACCGGAGTGTATGTCTCATCATAATCTATACCTTCTTGTTGATTCCTTATGCCACTAACCTAGCCTTATTTCTAGACACTATACCATTTTCATCTAATTTATTTCTAAAGACCCATTTTGTTCCTATGACGGATTGACTCATAGATAAAGGGACTAAATCCCAAACATCGTTAGCTACAAATTGATTCAATTCTTCTTGCATAGCTATAATCCAACTTTCATCTTTTAAGGCCTCATTGACATTTTTGGGTTCTATGGTAGATATAAAATAAAATAAATTACTATGATTTTGGGCTTGAGACAATATGGTTCTTTGATTAAGATTTCCTATGACTTGATCTAATGGATGATTTTTGGACTCCTTAATGTTAATGACTTCGTCAACTTCTATCGACTCATCTTCTTCATTATTATTATTTACTACTCTGGTATTCTTTTTAATGGCGTCTTCTTCACCAACATCATCATCAACCAATGGTGATAATTTGGTACGAGGAGGACTTTCATCGAATGTCACGTTTAGTGATTCTTCGACTTTCATTGTATGTTTATTTAGCACTATATAAGCTTTACTATTTTGAGAATATCCTAGAAAAACACCTTCGTATGACTTTGGGTCAAACTTGGTTAGATAGTCTTTAGTATTCAACACGAAGCACTTGCTTCCAAATACTTTAAAATATTCTAAAGAAGGTTTCCTACCTCTAAATATTTCATAAGGGGGTTTTCCTAATATTGGTCAAATTAATATTCTATATAGTATATAAGTTGACGTATCAACGGCATTACACTAAAACTTTGTGGAATGGACTGTTCGTTAAGCATAGTCCTAGACATCTCTTGTAAGGTTCTATTCTTTCTTTTCACTACCCCATTTGATTGCGAAGTACGTGGAGCCGAGAAATTATGAGTAATGCCTTGTGCATCATAATAAGCTCCGAATTGTACTTCATTATCAAATTCCCGACCATGATCCGTTCTAATAGCTACTATAGAGCTACCTAGTTGGTTTTGAATTTTCCTACTTAATATTTCAAATTTTTCAAAGGCTTCATTTTTAGTTTTTAGAAATCTAGTCCATGTATACCTAGAATAATTATCTATTACTACTAAGGTGTACAAATTACCTCCATAGTTTTTAATTGACGACGGACCAAATAAGTCCATATGTAATATATCTAAATATCTTTTAGTAGAGACCATATTTTTAGCTTTATGACTTGCATGAGCTTGCTTCCAAATTTTGCAAGCATCACAAAAATATTTATCATATTTTAGCTTAGGTAAGTTTCTACCTAATTCTTTAGATGACAAAGATTGAATTTACCACATATTTCCATGACCAAGTCTTCTATGCCATAAGGTAGAGTTATCCACTACCGCGGCGAGACATAATTTATCTTGAGACTTATTTCCTAATTTCATTACGTATAAACCATTTTTTCTAATTCCGGTTCCTATGATTTTACCATCTTTAATTATTTCACTACCTTCTTTCGTGAATAAGACTTGACACTTATTGTCACAAATTTGACCGACACTAAGTAAGTTGAATGCTAAGTTATCTACGTGTTCTACATTAGATATAGTAAGGGAGTCATTTGAGATCGTACCTTTGCCTATGATTTTTCCTTTTAAGTTACTTCTAAAGACAACATTACCTTTGTCATATGCTTTGTATGTAGAGAATAGACTTTTGTTACCGGTCATATGTTTGGAGCAACCACTATCTTTGATCCATTCATCCGGTTCCAATCATGTTCTCAAGCATACCTAATTCAACAAAAACAAATTCAAGCGTTTGGTCCCGAATATCTCATGGGTCCAAAAATGTTAGTGTTGTACATCCCTTGCATTTGTTGCAATTGATTGGGATATTAAAATGGGATACAATTTCCCATATGTACAAACCCTTGACTTTGTTGGTTGTTCCAATTCATAGGATAGAAATTTTGATGAATTGGTTCTCTAGAGTTTCTTCTAGGTTGAGATGTGTTGTATCTTGGTTGAGAAGAGATATTTCTCCTAGGCGGAGGTATTTTCGATCTAGACTCAGTCTTAACATAACCTATACCGCTTTTAAGTGATGGTTTTAAAGACGTTTCTTTGACTCATCAATTCTATTATGTATTAGTTTCTTCCTAGTAATAACAAAATCTGATCTAGATGACATGGGTGGACTAAAAACGTGTTATGTCAATTTTTCACCACTCATGCGACTCACGGATCCAGGAATGGTGGATCCGTACGCCTTTATGGTGTATCCATTCGTTGCTTTTTCGGCAAACGATCCAACAAAACCCATATGTTTAGTTCCGCTTGTTGACGCTTTACTACTATCGAATCCTAGACTTATTTTTAAACTAGATGACTTTTGATTATTTAACATTTCTCTTAGTGAATTAGTGCTTTTATCAAATTATACAAACTTAACTTGAGTTTCCTTTTTCCAATTTAAGTTCTTGACATGACTTACACGCAATATTAATTTCTTTACTTCTCTCAAGTTTCGTAATTTTCTCGTTCAATTCTAAAATTTCCTTTTCTAAAAGATCTATTTTAGTTTTCAAAGTTTTATTCTTGTCTATGATTTTTAGGCTAATTTCACATAAGCTATCGTATATTGCATAGTATCATTATCAATAGAAGATGCATTATCAATATAATAAGAAGAGTTAAGAGTTACCGCATTTGATGATTGAGACATGAGACAAGTTTCATCGTTAGTTTTGTCTTCGGTGTCATTTTTGCTATCGCTCCAAGAACCTCCAATGAAGGCCTTTTGATCTTTTTTGAGAGTTGGTTTTGGACAATCGCCAATGAGATAATTTGGATCACTGCATCTAAAGCATTTTTGGTCACTCTTCCCTTTCTTTTCATCCCTTTGTTGGTTGGACTTCTTTTCTTCTCTTGGTTTCCTAACAAATTTACCTTTTCTTCTAAAGAACTTTTTAAAGTTCCTTACGGCCATAGCATATTCTTCGTCATCACTTTCGGATGTTGAAGTTTCATCATCACTAGACTATTTCTTAGATTTCAAGGCAATGGACTTAGCTCTTTTCTTTTTGCCTTTATAAATTTTGGAATCCTTTTCCATGACTACTTCATGTACTTTTAGATTGCCAATAAGCTCATCTAGAGCTAGTGATGAAATATCTTTCGATTCTTCAATCACTGTGACCTTTGCTCTCCATTTAGGATGTAGATCCCTAAGAAACTTCCTAACATAGTTCTTGTTAGAGAAACCTTCATCAAGAGCTTTAAGACTAGTAATAATAGTGTTAAATCTAGCAAAACCGCTATCAATAGATTCTTCTTCAAGGATAATAAACTATTCATATTGTTGAACAAGAAGATCCATTTTATAATCCTTTACTTGGATATTACCTTGATGTGTGATTAACAACGATTGCCAAATATCTTTATCCGTTTCACACATAAACATTCTTTCGTATTCCTTTTTAGGTAAAGCATATAAGAAAACCATTTTAGCTTCATTATTTTTTAGCAAGTTTCTTTTTAAGATTGTCGAATTGTTCTTCAAAAGGAACAACCTCTAAAATTTGGGTAACTTCATTTTATGCAAGAGGTGAAAAATCATCATTCAAGATAATATGCCAAAGATCTAAATCTTTTGCTTTCACATAAGTTTTAAATCTATTTTTCCAATATATAAAATAATCACTTTCAAAAAGTGGTGGTCTTTGCATAGATTACCCTTATAGATATTTATCTGAATCCATAGATTGATTCAAGCTTTAATGTACAATATAGGTTAAAGATCTTGGGTGACCTTGGCTTCTGATACCAATTATGGAAACTAGAAAGGGGGTTGAATAGTTGTTACCGTTTAAAAATAAAACTTAGATTTTTGACTTATGTGAATTTAAGAGATATACACAAGTATATATGATAGCGATGCAATAAGTAAATAAGTAATCTACGAAGTATGAACAAGTAAAGATAAGAAAGATCAAACTGATGACACAATGATTTGTAGTGGTTCGGCTACGAAGCTCCTCTTTGCCCTACTCCACTCCCCAAGTACCCAACTTCATAGTTATCTTCACTATGTCAACAAGCTCCCTTTAGGCGGAGAAAACCTTACACGTCGCTTACACTTTTTTTGGTACTAAGCTAAATACCGAGTTCTACTTCGAGATAGAACCAGTCTAACATACTATGTATTTTGTGGCCTAAATACTAACCAATCATACACATATGATATACACAACACACAACACAAGATATACAAGATGAATGATTATCACAATCGTGATGACACAACTAAACTATTAACACTTGAATCTTGACATCTTCGTAAGTGTTCTTCACTAAAGAGTGGAATGAGTTAATCACTTGTAATGGATTATGTAACAAGTATAATGATCAAAGAATATAAAAAATAAAAGATGTGTGAAAAATATTTGTTAAGAGTTGTTTAAAATGAAAGCTTAAGGTTGCTATTTATAGGCACGCCTTTGAAATTCAAATGTTGTCCCAGACAGCTGTGAGCTGCGACCCACGGATCCACCGTAGTTGGATCCGTCTAGTGTATTAGGTGGATCCGTTGGGGGAGCTGGGACAACATTTGTCATTTTATGATTAACCCCAAATCTATACAAAATATTGTTTTGTACTTAATAAAACTAGTTTATTAGATTCTTCTAGAACAAAATATTTCTTATCACCAATAAGGAAAGATTTTCAAGATTTTGGAAGATTTTGAAAGATTTGGAAAGATTTTGTCTTACATGATTAATATAACTAGCTTATAAATAATCATGTGTTAACTTAAATCATTTGATTAGAAACGGTTTATACAAATGATAATATTTTTCTTTGATCATTAACTATGTTTAACAGTTACGTAAACTTTTACGTAGTATGACATTATATTTGTTATTATCAAAACATGAAGATCATTAAATATATATATCGTTTTTGCACGAATATTTGTATTAACAAGAACACTACACTTTCATTTTAGGGTATCTCATTCATAAACAAGCCTCTCAAAAATTTCTCTTCTCCCTTTCTTGGCCTCCTAGCTCACGGCTAAAACACCAACACCAAGGGTGTTGGTAGTCTTCAATTTTCTCTTGATTCAAGCTATTTGTGATCATTTCTAAGACATTCTAAGGTGTTTCAAAAAGGGTTATTCATTCATTTGCAAGGGTTAATCAAGATTCATAATCTAGGGTTTCAAATATTATTTGGGTTATTTCAAGATTCAAGCCTTCCATTTCAAGTTCTTATACTTTTATCTTGTTCATATTGCTTGTAAGAAAACATTGAGCTCTTTTCTTTCATTTCTTATTTATTTATGTGTCTTATTAATAAATCTTTAGTATCCATGTGTTTGTGTTGATTTTATGAAACTAAGTTGATGAGTTTTTGAAAGGTTATTAAATAAAGGGTATTATTGAATTTGAATATCCATAGTATAGTTTGAGGAGATAAATTATTGATTTGGGAAGGTACTAAAGATGAGATTAGGTTAGTTTTAGTAGTGGTTTTGATGTTGGATATGGTGATTGGAAGAAACTAGGTTAGATTTGGATTGTTGTGAAGTTGTGATAATAATTGGTGTTGATTTTGGGTAAGTAAAGTTGATGTCTGAATTTAGTAAGTAGGTTTAGGGTGACTTGCAAATGTTTTGACAAGCTCAAACGTTAATATTTAGACAACTTAAGTTGCCTAGATAAATTTTCATATAAAGAACATCGAAAACGGATCTCTAACAAAGGAGTTATGACTATTTTAAACTTACCGAAACTAAACTATTTTTCCAGCTATATTATACATTCTGATCCAATTTTAAAAGTAGGTTTTGACCCCTTTTGGGTCTGAACCGCTATACTTAGTGCATTTAGGGTAAATGGACATAACCAATATTGGGGGACGGTATTAACGTCCCGGATTTCTAAACTTTCCAAAAATAGAAACTTTTTGTCTAAGTGTCAGAAACATAAATAAAGGTCTTTTATTCTCGTAATGACACATTTTGTTAATCAAACTAAGACATAACACTTGTGTATGCTATTGGATCTCTATAGTCGTATTATGCATTATTTCATTAAGTATATCCTTTCTCCTAATGCGCGTCATTTAAATAGGTCGCCGTTAGGATTGTGCTCGTGTTTCGTACGTTGATTATTGCATTCATCATTTTGTTGATTATCGTCCATTCACTGTTTGAGTAAGGTGAGTTCATAGCCCCACATTTAACCATTTTACGAATGATTTATAACTTTTAGGGTGAGGAACATTGCTTGTCTTTCACTTTGGACACAAGCACCGTATTAAAATTCTTACTTGTTTACGTGTTTTCCTAAGTATTGTTAGTTCACAACTTTGCCACTATCATGAACCATTAATTATTGTGAGTTAGCGTGAGTGTTATTAATAGATCTATTAGGGATTAATAATCCCCATCCGAATTTGGTGATTCTTACCTGTATCGACGGGCTGATACAACAGATGCATATCATGTCGACTCTATGGTATTCTAAACTAGATACCTGCGTGGCAACTTGGCATTATTTATGCTACAACTATATTTAGCTTCGGTGTCATGAGCTTATAGCAAACGTAAATATCTTTGTGAAGTTGTATGTGTTACAGCCGATTCACACGTTATTAAATCTTGTGGTCCATACTTGTATCTTAACTAAACCTATGATTCACCAACATTATTGTTGACGTTTTAAGCATGTTTTTCTCAGGTGCTTAGAGTCTTGATGTGCTATGTGATGTTCGTGAAATGACTTGGCCCCTTTCAGGAATTGAATTACTATTTTAATACCGTTGTCAACTTTCAAAACATCTTTATGCTTCCGCACTTATCTATTTGAACCTTTTGAATTAATGTAATGACTATATTAAATTTATCAATGCTACAATGTTAAACTTTTAAAACGTCCCTTAGTGGTCGTTCTTCTGTACTTTGTGTGATGTATATTTATGAAGTCACGCCCCCGGTTACTTATTTCGGCGAGACCCAATTTGGGGGTGTGACAGAAGCCTTCTTAAAGGAATTTAGTTTGTCAACAACAAAGTGATAGAACATCCTGTGCATGGGATCTTTTTCATTGATGTCTTTAGTGGTCAGGCCTTCCAAAGAATCAGTGACATTTATAAAGTAGATGTTGATATCTTTTTGAGCTACTTGGTGATGGTAGCAAACATCAACACTCTCGAAAATCAAAGGTTCAGTGTACTGTGAGAAGTATGATTGATGCACACCCTGACATAGAGGAACTGAAGTCATAAAGAGTCAGGTTGGAAGTCATTGGATACTCACTGAACTAAGTAATTTTGTATTTTCTTATTTCATCTTTTGTAATAGATTGCTAGAAATTTGTAATCCTCATTCAGTGAAGTAATTTGAAGTTATCTGTATCTTTTAATTTATTTCTAGATTTAGTGTAAGAAAAAGTTGTATTTACTCACTTACACTAAAAAACACTTAGGCTATATTTATATCCAAATAAGGGGAGATTATTGGGCCAATTTAGTGCCCAATGATCTTTCACTTGGATTTGAATAAAAAATATCCTAAGTGTTAGTTAACCTTAAACATTCCAAGGTCACTGAGTGAACAGTCGCTTAGTGAGTTACCTTTAAGTGCTCAACCTGAGTCTATGAGAAAGACTCAACTATTCAGTAAAGCGACACTCACTAAATGAAGTTCCTAAGCCAAAGAGGAAGGTGATGGGTTCAGTGAGTTGTGGCAATAGACTCACTAAACTCACTGAACCCCATATGATCTCCTAAACTAGTAAGACCCTGAAGACAAGAGCTTGAAGAATAGGCGAGATAGTTTGAATGGATAAGTTCAAGTACTTATCCACCTGAAGTCAAACTATCCTGAATAGGGTATGAAGACAAGGTCAATGTCATCACTTACCTTAGAAAGTATGTTTGTCCAATTCTTATATTAGAATTGTAATGGAGACAAACTGTATAATATGTACTGGTCCAATCAACCTTGAGACACACACTTATCACCCATGTGGGTATGACCCTACCTTAGCACTATATATAGAGATGCCTTGTAAAGAAGTAGGTTATGTTTGTGCATTTAAAATTGTATCTTTCACAAACACCTAGTTCTCCAAATCAACTAAGTTCGTGAACAAGTTCAGTTGGTTAGCATAGTTGTCAACTTAGCATAATACTTTTATTTATGCTTAGTTGTTAGTAAGGAGATCAAATACACATACATTTTTATTCAATCCCATTGTTTTTCTCCAAAACAATAGGGTATAGTTCTTAATAAGATTTATAAGAATTAAACGTTGAAAAATAGTTTTGTGTTCTTTACTTGTTTACCTTTTTTTCTGTAAAGGGTTACCCCGGTAAATTGTATTAATCATAGAAAAGGTAAGTACAATGGAATGTAGCTGAAATGCTACATTAACCTCAAGCAATAGCTTGAACTGCTAAGGAATCAAAAGAGACATGCCTCTAATGAAACTACAACCAAAATAAACATCTAAGAGACATCCCAATTCGACCTAAAGAACCTCCAAGCCACTATATTGACGAGCCACGCATACGAGGGATACTCCTTCAAGTGAGATTGCCTCCTTAAAAAACCTTCCCAAGAAAAACCACATGGGAAAAACCTTGTGGAAGGAAAAAAAAAGTACAACTCTCACTTGAATCTTCTTACTTGAACAACCACTCCTTCTCAAGACTTCCCAAGCATCAAGACCAGAAAAAATGACATGACACATGATAACACATTAGTTTCCATAAAGCCTAAAGTTATTAGGCATCTTCCATCGCTCGAGCAGCTGCCTCACCACAGTAGTATTCTTGAACCGAAAAGAAATGAGCTTTAACCGCATTGTAACCATAATGAGATCACAAATCTCTTTCGGGGTTCTTCTAGTGTTCTTGAAAGTTCTATTGTTTCGCTCCATCCATATGAAGTAAGCTGAAGCAGCCAAAATAAGCTTACCGAAAACACTTTTAGTCGTCCTCTTGTTTCCCATGGGAAGAAGGTATAAAAGAATATCCTGCAAGACTGGTGGAATACGATCCATACCTGCAAGGTCGCGAACATAACTCCAAACTTTTGCTGAAAAAGTACATTCAAAGAAAAGATGTGTATGCGAATCCGGGCAATTGTCACAAAGCGCACAACGAAGAAGGTTTAAGTCGGTGTCACCCCCGACATCCCATTGCCTCATTTTATCATGTGTTTTAAGACCATGCCTCATAACCAAAGATGGAAAACATGAAGAGGAATATTATGTGAAAACCAAACAATCCGAGACCACGCCACCAAATTACCATGCGGTCTAATGGCTTCCCAAGCTTTAGCAACAGAAAAAGATGAGATGTTTCCATTTCGATCACACCATTGCCACAAATCAGCCACCGAAGAAACAAGAGCTGGACAAGTAATAAGACCAAGATCTGGTGCCTTAAGGAGCCATGACTGAGGCCAAGACCATGTCCCATTAGAGACCAAATCTGCCATGGTATTTGTTAGAAGAAAACCCTCCCTAGAAATGTCTCTTGAAGTGAGATAATTAATGAGAGGGCTAGAGGAACACCAGTTATCATACCATAAAGAGGTAGAATTACCATTACCCTATTTAACCCAAAAGAAAGGTCACATAATATCCTGAAGTTGAAGAAGCTTACGCCAACCCCAACTCATCTCGTCTTTAACCAGAACATCCCAAATGGTTCGGCCTCTCAGCTTGTATGTGTGAATCCATCGAACCCAAAGGGATTCCTTAGAGGATATGATATTCCAAATGTGAGTGGTCATTAGAGCAAAATTAAAGACTTCATGATTACAAAGACCAAGACCACCTTCACTTTTAGGTAAACAAATATCCTCCCAAGCAATCTTAGCCTTTTTTTTGGGTAAAAGGGAATGAGTACCCCGGTAAAATATAATAAACACCCAAAAACTGTTAAGAACACTGGAATGTGA